>CM067171.1:134635303-134661360 GCA_034093135.1 Erigeron breviscapus | reverse complement strand
GTGTTTTGTCTTTTTTTTTTTTTTTTTTTTTTTTTTTGTTTTTTTTTTTTTAGATTTTATTTTTTTTTATTTTTTTTTTTTTGTTTTGTGTTTTGTATTTTGTTTTGTTTTGTTTTTATTTTTTTTTTTTTTGTTTTTTTTTTTTTGTTTTTTTGTTTTTTTGTTTTTTCATTTTTGCTTTTATTTACCATTTTTTTTTTATTTTTTTTTTTTTTTTTTTTTTTTTTTATTTTTTTTTTTTTTTTTTTTTATTTGTTTTCTGTTTTTTTCAATTTTTCACTTTTTTTTTTTCTGAACCACTTTTACTCTACTTATTTTGTCATTTTCTGCAGTTTTGTTTTTTTTTTTTTTTATTTTTTTTTTTTTGTTTTTTTTTTTTTTTTTTTTTTTTTTTGTTTTTTTTTTTTGATTTTTTCGTTTTCTTTATGAAATTGAAGTGCTATTTTCTGAAATTCGAATTCAACTTTTAAATCATTGAGTTCCTTTAGCACATTTAATCTCATTTCTCTTTCTTTTTCAAACTTTAGTTTGAAAGCATCAATGTCATTCAAGTATGACAGAGTTCCTTCAGAAAGCTTGGTAAAGGTCTCAATTTCAGAAGTGATTGGGAAAAAACAATCATCAACATCATGAACATCATCTAAATCACCTTCAGTTTGTACAGAAACATGCACAACATGACTCTCATTTTGAACAGATGTATTCATGATTTGGTGAACTTGACTTTCAGAACATGCATTTTGTGAAGTTTTCTCATTATGACTCACAGATTTGGTTGGTGGAATTGGAGTGGCCATAACTTCACAGATGGGACAATCGGGGTGGTCACAATCATTTTCATGATTCTTGGGTGGGTCGTTGACATAGTGATTTTGAGATTGCAGATTTTCTATCAAAGATTGCTTCTTCTCAAGAGACTTTTGTAAATCCTCTATCACCTTTTCCAAAACTCTTTGTGGGACATAAGGTCTCAAGTTTTCAGCTTTTGGAATTGGAAAATTTTCCTCTAAAGGTTTTTCTTTAAAACACTCAAGAATTTCAGGGATTATGGCCTCATGAGTTTCTTTTTCATCCTTTTCTTTCTCAATTTTATGTGAAGGGTGACTGAAAAAATCATATGAGTCGTCCATTAACGAATAGTTAAAATAGACTTTTGCACCCTTTTCTAAAAAATCTTCAGCCTCATAATCACTATTCGTCGGTCTCACGAATTGGTCAGTCATCCCACATCTCAAATAAGATTCCTTGTAAAGAGATGGGATCTCTTCTTGTGCTTTGAGCAAACACTTTGGATTGTTATAACCCAGCCCTGATGTGAATATTGTTTCAGAACTTCTTGGCCTATTTAAAAAAATTTGTTGATATGAACGATTGATCTTATACAACTTTTCTTGATAAGATTTGATTTCAGATTTCAATTCATCATTTTCTTCATCAAGTTTTTGTTTAAGAGAATCTTTTATACAACATTCATATTTTAGGTCAGAAATTTTGTTTTCAAATTCCGTCACATCAGGGATAGATTCTTTCATCTTGACATTCAATGACTCAATGTCTTCAGCCAAAGCATTTGCTCGAAACATTTCATTGGTCTTTTCCACTTGAAGTTGTCGGACAGTCTTGTTTAATTCAAGAACTTTGGTCTCAAGTTCTTGTTTTTCAAGATGCAGTTTGGAGTGTTGAGTAAAAGAGACTGCAGATTTTTCTGATTTCAAATTTTCAATTTCTTTTTGAAGTGAATCAATTTTAATTTGAAAATCCTTTTCTTTGTCCTCCAAATCTTTCTTTAATGACAAATTCTTTTTTCTCAACTCCCTGCTGTTCTTTCTTGCAGTTTCAGACATGTCCACGTAATGCTTAAGTACAGATTTGGGAAAAGAAATTACCTCATCCTCGACTTCAGAAGAGCAGTCTTCATCTTCTTCCAACTCCTTTGACTTCTTTATTTTCGTCATGAAGCACACGTTTGCTGCAAGCTCGTCTGTCTCCTCATCTGAAAGATGTAACCACTTGTCATCCTCAGCAAGAAGAGCAATTCCGCTTTCCTCTTGTCTTGCCAGCAACAGTTTGTACTTGTAGTATTCGGAGTTCTTTTGTCGAGGCTTGGTACAGTTGATTGCAAAATGTCCAGTCAAGCCACAGTTATAGCATTTTCTATCTTCTGATCTCTTGTCCATGACCTTCTTCTCAAACTTTTTCGGATTCTCAAACTTCTTCTCACCACCAGCAAAAACTTTCTTTTGATCATACTTAGGAGCATCTGCATTTCTAGCATAAGAAGACACTGATGATGTCCTAAGTTGATTGTTTGTTGGTTTCTTCTTGAAGAATTTCTTCTTGAAAGCCTTGGTGAAATAAGCAAGTTCTTTGTACATCTGTTTCTGTTTTTCATCCAGATCAGAATCACTCATCTCACTTGAATCAGAATCAGTTTGATCTTCTATAAAACTGTGTCTTGACATTCTTGAAACCTTCTTTTCTGCAACCAAAGCCAATGGATCAGTATGAATACTCTCTTCTTTCTTCTTCTGAATCCTCTTCACATCTTCCACATTCAATTGTAGTTTCTCAAACAGTGTGTGAATGGTGAGCTTTGCAAAATCTGATTGTTGGTTGAGTTGAGTTCCGTACACTTGCCATTCTTCTTCTAAATTCTTGATGAATTTGATGTTAAGTTCCATGTTGGTTCTTTTAACATCATTCTTTCGTAGCTCATTGATGACATTGCAGAATCTGATGTATACTTCATTCAGTGGTTCACCTTTCTGTTGTTTGAATGTTTCATACATATTCAAAACAGTTGACAACCTGATAGTGTTGGATACATCAGATCCTTCCATTTGCTTTTCCACCTCATCCCAAATGTCCTTTCCTGTTTCGTAGGAATCCACATTGCAATATATGTCATCTGGAAGTGCTTGATAAAGAAAGGCAATTGCACTTTGGTCTGCCTCAACTCTGTTTCTTTGTTCAGTGTTCCAACTTTCTTCAGATAAAATTTCTCCATTCACTGGGTTCTTTGGGATTTCTGGACCTTCTTTATATGATTTCCTGAGCAGTTTTCCATTCTTTTGCCTGTCTATCCAGTTCAAAAATCTCTTCTTCCATTGAGGATAAGATCCTCTGAACAAGACAGGTGGTCTTCCTTCAGATCCAAGAGCCAATGCTTCCCTGGAAGACATACTCTAAGAAAGACTTAAAAAAAATTTGATTTTTCTTGAATTGTGAAGGATGCCGAGCTCAGATCTCGGCAAATGAGGAAAAACTTTTGAAAATTTCAAACACTTTGCACCAGGAAAGAATGTTGATCAAAAATGACTTTGAATCAACTTTCACCAAATTTGTTGATTTGCCGAGCTTAGATCTCTGCAAATGGCAAGTTCGTCCAACACTTAGAAAAATTTTCTTGAAATGTTGATTTGCCGAGCTTAGATCTCTGCAAATGGCAAGTTCGTCCAACACTTAGAAAAATTTTCTTGAAATGTTGATTTGCCGAGCTTAGATCTCTGCAAATGGCAAGTTCGTCCAACACTTAGAAAAATTTTCTTGAAATGTTGATTTGCCGAGCTTAGATCTCTGCAAATGGCAAGTTCGTCCAACACTTAGAAAAATTTTCTTGAAATGTTGATTTGCCGAGCTTAGATCTCTGCAAATGGCAAGTTCGTCCAACACTTAGAAAAATTTTCTTGAAATGTTGATTTGCCGAGCTCTTATCTCTGCAAATGGCAAGTTCGTCCAACACTTAGAAAAATTTTCTTGAAATGTTGATTTGCCGAGCTTAGATCTCTGCAAATGGCAAGTTCGTCCAACACTTAGAAAAATTTTCTTGAAATGTTGATTTGCCGAGCTTAGATCTCTGCAAATAGCACTATTCGTCCAACACTTAGAAAAATTTTCTTGAAATGTTGATTTGCCGAGCTTAGATCTCTGCAAATGGCAAGTTCGTCCAACACTTAGAAAAATTTTCTTGAAATGTTGATTTGCCGAGCTTAGATCTCTGCAAATAGCACTATTCGTCCAACACTTAGAAAAATTTTCTTGAAATGTTGATTTGCCGAGCTTAGATCTCTGCAAATGGCAAGTTCGTCCAACACTTAGAAAAATTTTCTTGAAATGTTGATTTGCCGAGCTTAGATCTCTGCAAATAGCACTATTCGTCCAACACTTAGAAAAATTTTCTTGAAATGTTGATTTGCCGAGCTCTTATCTCTGCAAATGGCAAGTTCGTCCAACACTTAGAAAAATTTTCTTGAAATGTTGATTTGCCGAGCTCTTATCTCTGCAAATGGCAAGTTCGTCCAACACTTAGAAAAATTTTCTTGAAATGTTGATTTGCCGAGCTTAGATCTCTGCAAATGGCAAGTTCGTCCAACACTTAGAAAAATTTTCTTGAAATGTTGATTTGCCGAGCTCTTATCTCTGCAAATGGCAAGTTCGTCCAACACTTAGAAAAATTTTCTTGAAATGTTGATTTGCCGAGCTCTTATCTCTGCAAATGGCAAGTTCGTCCAACACTTAGAAAAATTTTCTTGAAATGTTGATTTGCCGAGCTCTTATCTCTGCAAATGGCAAGTTCGTCCAACTCTTAGAAAAATTTTCTTGAAATGTTGATTTGCCGAGCTTAGATCTCTGCAAATGGCAAGTTCGTCCAACACTTAGAAAAATTTTCTTGAAATAGTGATTTGCCGAGCTTAGATCTCTGCAAATAGCACTATTCGTCCAATACTTAGAAAAATTTCCTTGAAATGTTGATTTGCCGAGCTTAGATCTCTGCAAATGGCAAGTTCGTCCAACACTTAGAAAAATTTTCTTGAAATAGTGATTTGCCGAGCTTAGATCTCTGCAAATAGCACTATTCGTCCAATACTTAGAAAAATTTTCTTGAAATGGTGATTTGCCGAGCTCTTATCTCTGCAAATGGCAAGTTCGTCCAACACTTAGAAAAATTTTCTTGAAATGTTGATTTGCCGAGCTTAGATCTCTGCAAATAGCACTATTCGTCCAATACTTAGAAAAATTTTCTTGAAATGATGATTTGCCGAGCTTATATCTCTGCAAATTGCACTATTCGTCCAATACTTAGAAAAATTTTCTTGAAATGTTGATTTGCCGAGCTTAGATCTCTCTGCAAACACGAGAACACACTAGAAGACAAAATAGTCGGTTTCCAGTCGTCTTCTTAGTTCAGCCAAACACTCAAATGCCGAGCTCACACAAAAACTTAAAATTCTCACTCATTCTTGTGAATTAAAACTTGAAAATTGTTTCAAAATGTTCAGAATTAGATCGCGAACCAATCCTCGAACAAAATTTGAACAAATATCCACTCGATTCAAATCCCAACGAAACCTCTGTTTGCCGAGCTTAGATCTCTGCAAATAGCACTATTCGTCCAATACTTAGAAAAATTTTCTTGAAATGTTGATTTGCCGAGCTTAGATCTCTGCAAATAGCACTATTCGTCCAATACTTAGAAAAATTTTCTTGAAATGTTGATTTGCCGAGCTTAGATCTCTGCAAATAGCACTATTCGTCCAATACTTAGAAAAATTTTCTTGAAATGTTGATTTGCCGAGCTTAGATCTCTGCAAATAGCACTATTCGTCCAATACTTAGAAAAATTTTCTTGAAATGGTGATTTGCCGAGCTCTTATCTCTGCAAATGGCAGTTTCAAAAAAACTCAAAAATACCAGAATTAAGCACATAAACAGCTTGATTCAAGCTTGTAGATCGTTCAGATATACTGATTGTGCTCTGATACCAATTGTAGGATATATAATTGAGCTTTTTATGTGTGTTTAGAGTTTATCAATGGCGGTTTCTAGAGAGAGAGAGTAGAGAGAGAGTAGAGAGAGAGTAGAGAGAGATTCAGTGAAAGATTGGATTGTATTTAGTGTCAAAAGGTTACAACTTACATTGTGGAGGGGGTTTATATACTTCTATACAATTTACACAATGCCCCCTTCCATACTTACAACTTTACATTCTAAGTACAAAGTAATATAAAGCATACAAATCACCTACTACATTTATATATCTAACACATTGAATTTCAGGACCATCTTTGTAAGATTTTCTCAACAGTTTTCCATTCTTCTGTCTATCTATCCAGTTCAGAAACCTTTTCTTCCATTGAGGATAAGAACCTCTAAACAAGACAGGAGGTCTTCCTTCAGAACCAAGTGCTAAAGCTTCCCTTGAAGCCATTTCAAATAAATTCCAAAGAAAAAATTGAAAAATTTTCTATTTCAACTAGATGCAGAGCTTAGACCTCTGCAAATAGAACAAGTAAAAATTTGAAAATTTTATTTTCTTCCCACTTGAAGAAATTTGATGAAAAATGGTTTTGAATTGATTTTCTTGAAACTTTTGATTTGAGAATTTCAAAAACAACTAAATGCCGAGCTTAATCCTCTGCAAATAGTGTAAGTAGCCAAGTCACAACCCAAGTACACTGGTCAACAACCAACTTCAACTGAATGCCGAGCTTAAACCTCTGCAAACAGCACAACTAAGAAAATCACTTGGTCGAAGGATCGAAATCAACTATTTGCCGAGCAAATAACTCTGCAAATAGCACAAATAGAACTTGTACTTAGTCGCACCAACCAAAAGTACTTGTTTGCCGAGCTTAAACCTCTGCAAACAATACAAGTAGCACCAGTCTCAAATCAAAGATTCTTGAAACAACTATTTGCCGAGCAAAGAGCTCTGCAAATAGAACAATTATCACCAATACTTAACAACTTTTCTCGAATTAACTATTTGCCGAGCAAATAACTCTGCAAATAGAACAATTATCACCAATACTTAACAACTTTTCTCGAATTAACTATTTGCCGAGCTAATAACTCTGCAAATAGAACAAGTAAGAACAAACCAAGCCAACGACCTCTGCAAACACGAGTAATCACTACGTGACAAAACAGTCGGTTACTGTTCGTCTTCTTCGTTCAGCCAAACCCTCAATTGCAGAGAAGACTGTAAATCTTCGATTTCTCCTTCATTTTTGCGAATTAAAGCTCGTATTTTATATCAAAATGATCAGGAAATCAATGCGCACAAATCCTTGAACAAATTAGATGCTAATTTCAACTAGAATTTAAACCCTCTCGAACATGCGATTTGCCGAGCTCGAGCAAAAACAGTTCAAATGATGAAATTAGCTTCTGAAATCGATAATGAAGGATGATATACTGATAATGAATCGATCGATGAACAAAATTTAAACTAAAACACACTTAATTTGCAGAAATCACTCAAAGAGTAACCTCGGCAAATGAACCTTTCAGAAATAAGCTAAATTCTGGAAATTAAGCACAAATTAAGCTTGAATTAAGCTTCTGGATCGTTCAGAAACTCTGATTGTGCTCTGATACCAATTGTAATGAATAGAATTCGAGCTTATGTGTGTGTAATTGTGTGTATCAATGGCGGTTTAAGAGAGAGAAAGTAGAGAGAGAAAGTGTGAGTTTCAGGGAAAGTTTAGTTTGCATAAAATGGGTGAAAGGTTACATTTTGAATTATGGAGGGGGTTTATATACATATGACTAATTTACACTAAGCCCCCTTCCATACTTATACATTTACATTCTAAGTACAACTATACAATAAGGAAACAAATCAACTACTACATTTATATTTCTAACAAAAACCTTTTCGAGGAAAGGCATGCATGGTTGAAATGGCCCGACTCAACCAAGAATGAGAAAATTCGATTGAACAACAAATTGGTCAAATTGCAAAACAAAGAATTGGCTGTCCCTAAGAGACTTGATTGGGATGTTCTTGAGAAGTTGGAAATGAGGAAGAGAATAAAAAAGCTGATGGAAACTAGAGTTTTACCTCCAGATGGTGGGGAGGATTTTGGTTGGTCTATGTGGGTTTCATTGTTTAATATTGAGGAGGATGTCTACCGAGAGTGGTGTTTGGAATTTTTGAGTTCGCTTTATGTGGAAAGTTTTAAGGAGGATGAGATCAACACGGCTCAAATAATTCACTTCAGAGCTGGTGGTGTATGGAGACATTGTACCATTGCTGATTTTGGGTACTTGATCGGTTGTTGGGACTTCCAACATTTAAATGATACAGATTTGGACACCTTTATTGCAGGAGGAAAGACAGCAGCAGACCATGATGCCGATTTGATGCATCTCTTTTGGCAAAGAATCAGTGGACAGAACAAACTCTCGGGTAATTCAAGCAAAGCATCGGATATCAGTGACCCAGTTCATAGACTGCTTCAGAAATTGGTTGCCTATAACTTTAGGCACCGTTCTATTAACTGGGACAAGGTCCATGAGAGATATGCTCAGCAGCTCTTTCCCAGCATGCTGCCAGACTACTCTGCACCTCCAGTTCACCACGTCCAGGAGCCTCTATATGATCACTATTATCCACCAGCGCCATTTCAGCCACCTACTACCAGCACTACCACGGGGCATGACACGGTTACATTCGGCCGTAACCCTACTCGGGGTTTTGACCGATATTTCTATGATATGAGTGCAGGTACATCTACGGGTGTGTAGATCTTTCACAGGTTGCTGATGATGAGGATGGTGACGAGTAGCTGCTGCTTGCATATTGGATGATGAGGTCTGCTGTGATGCTGCTTATGATTCTACCCACTGATTATGTGATCCAGATGAGTATTGTGATGGTTAAACAATTTCAAACAATTTCTCTCCCCCAACCCCCGATAATTCTTTAATGTGGTAGTTTATGTGGTATGCAGGATGAACAAACAAGTAACAAACAATATTTATGATTCTAGTTTGATAATTATGATATGATGTTCTAATATGTTTTGTTGAGACGCTTTGTTAAGTGTTTGTGGCAGTGAGAATTATCAAGTGAGGAGTGATTTTAACAGATTTCATGGAAGAACACGGCCAAAAATCCCGGGAAGTTTCGTTACTCTTTTTCTTTTAGAATTTTTCCCATTTTTTTGAGCCGTAGTTTAGTCATTACAATGGGGACATTGTAACATTTACGTGTGGGGGGAGAATTGCGTAAAATAGGAAAAATTCTCATGTTTTTGGTTAAAAATATAAGAGTTGGAAGTTGAATTTTCTACAAGTTTTGGAACTAGTAATTAGTTAGACAGAAATGATGAATACTTGTTACAGATGCTGTTATAAGCTTCATCTCTTGAATCCTTAGCACAAATTAGATCTACCCTAAGTGATAAACAATGTTTTATGCATGATGAATTGGACTTAATTGAAAACGATTGATGGTGTGTATTAGAGAAAATGGTAGCGACTTCATTTGTAGTCCTTTATTAAGATTAAATAATAACTACCGTGTGAGCTAGAACCTTTAGATTTATGGAAATCTTTAAATTTCAGGAAGTGGATTGTACCTAGTGCGAGTTTTTGATGTTTGTATGAACCATCTGGGGATCTATCGGCTAAATTGTGCTTAAAAATATTATACATCATTCGATAGCCGATATATCTAAAAGGGGTGTAATATGCTTAATAAGTTATCTAGCTGTGTTTGGAAATGAACGAATGAGATAAAAATGAAAGTAATAAATAGGTCAAGTTATGTCGCTCTGCGCGTGGGGAACCACCGACCTGTCACCGCTGTCTTGACCACCTACACAGTTAGTACCCAAAATAAAATGGTATGCACCCTGACCTGAGTTAAGTTATGTCTCTTTGTTGCAATGCTTGCAGACCTGTTCTGTTAGGTCCAGATTTACTGGACTCGCTCCAGACTTAAAGACTGGAAAGTCTCTGAAGACTTGTCCAGAAATAATATTTACTGGACCCACTCCAGACTTGCTGACTGGAGCGACCCTGAAGATTTGTCCAGAAATAATGGAAGACCAGTGAGCAAAATACTTGTATAGGAAATCTGGAGTATTCCAGATTAGCTCACTGGACTTCACCCCAGTCCAGATCTATTCTACTGAAGACATTCTCACTGAAGTCAAAGACTGAAGTTAGAATAAAGAAGATTGACAAATGGCGGAGTCCACTGGAAGTCTTACCAGATCTACGACTGGAGGTTTGTCAGTGTTCTAGACCTTACAAGTCTGAACACTGATTACGAGGTATTGACTTTTTGCCTTTACACACTTTTCAAAAGACATTCCACTTGTCTTTACCAAAAGTACATACGTGTGTAAAGGTGGTTGGTTAAAAGAATAAAGTCATATTAATGTGACTTTATCCTTGTACTTTAACCAATGCATTTAATAACCTTGTCGGTTCATTAAATGCATGCAACCATATTTGTACGACACAAATTCACTGGTGAATTTGTTTGCCTATAAATACAAAGTCATTTCCTTGTTAAAATTACTTTTAGATATTAAAGGTGAATTTGTCTAAATACTCTCGATCATAACAGGGATACTTCACAACTTTAAGTATCTCGATCTAAAGAGTTTATTTGGCAAATATAGATCATTTGTAATTCATAGGTTGTTAGGATACTTACATATTTGTATTATCTTGATTCCGCACAACCTTGTATTTTATTTAACATCATAAATAAAATACACTTGAAAACATTTACATTGTGTTCCACCTTTACTTTAAGTCGTGTATTACTTTGTTTATATACTTGCATTTATATTCAAGTAATACTAGTCCAATCTAGTGCTTATTAGACTTGTTGTATTTTATACTTTGGGTTAAACCATCTAGAGAGTTTGGGACTCACACTTGGTATCAGAGCAGAAGGCTAAACAAACTTGCCTAGATCTGCTTCTTTGATGGCCACCCCAGAAAATACACAAGGAAGTTTTAATTTTGGTCCTGATCCTAATATCAATGATCAAAATAATGAACCACCTATTAATAACACTAATCCACCACCTCCTCCTCCTCCTATTCCTGCTTCTCCACATGTGCATGTGCACTACTCAAATAATCCTGTTCCTAAATTCAGTGGGAATAGCGATGAATTTGGTACGTAGAAGGCTAGGATGATATTGCATATCACTGGTATTGAGAGAAACATGATGAAAATTTTAAATGAAGGACCTTACGTCCCATCATCACCTCTCAATGCTCTTCTTGATCCAACTGGATCTAGAAGAGGCAGGAAAAAGAGGGAGGAACATTGGTCTGAAGAGGAGAGGAGATTGGTAAATCTAGATACCCTTCTCAAAAACATGATCCTCGGGGCTGTTCCAGAAACCCTAATTCCCACACTAGTTCTCTTTCCCAGTGCTAAAACCATGTGGGATGAACTAGTGAACCAGTTTGAAGGAGGAGATGACACCATTGTCACCAGAAAAGGTCTCCTTAAACAAGAGGTATGAGTCATTTTTTGCTCAGCCCAATGAGTCTCTCACTGGTACTTACACCAGATTTATGAGTATCATTAACCAGTTGAGAGGACTTGGGGTTGAGAAGGACAAGGATATACTTCTGGAGAAATTTTGTGATATTCTACCCACCAAATGGTCTCACATGATCCTGGTCTTACGACAAGGTAAAACTCTGCACACACACACTCTTTCTACTCTATATGGAGCTTTCAGATACACTGAAGAAAATCAAGCTCAAAGAGTTATGGCAGAACAAGATGCCTATAACCATGCCTCCAGTAGTCCTACTGTGGTTAGTCATACTGAACCACAAGGTACAACACTGATATCTTCTGAGAATGTATTTTCTATGAAGAAGATGGTGTCTGAACTCATGGAATCTGGAGAATCTAGTCAAATCTCTCCAGACTGTGATGAATCTGAAAATGATGACCTGGTTGCAATGATTGCTAAAACGTTCAACCGTTTCAAAGCAAGAGCAAATAGGCCATCTGGACAATTTGCATCCAGTTCTTCTACAAGTAATACTAGTATTACAAGTAATACTAGTATTACAAGTAATACTAGTATTACAAGTAATACTAGTATTACAAGTAATACTAGTATTACAAGTAATACTAGTATTACAAGTAATACTAGTATTACAAGTAATACTAGTATTACAAGTAATACTAGTATTACAAGTAATACTAGTATTACAAGTAATACTAGTATTACAAGTAATACTAGTATTACAAGTAATACTAGTATTACAAGTAATACTAGTATTACAAGTAATACTAGTATTACAAGTAATACTAGTATTACAAGTAATACTAGTATTACAAGTAATACTAGTATTACAAGTAATACTAGTATTACAAGTAATACTAGTATTACAAGTAATACTAGTATTACAAGTAATACTAGTATTACAAGTAATACTAGTATTACAAGTAATACTAGTATTACAAGTAATACTAGTATTACAAGTAATACTAGTATTACAAGTAATACTAGTATTACAAGTAATACTAGTATTACAAGTAATACTAGTATTACAAGTAATACTAGTATTACAAGTAATACTAGTATTACAAGTAATACTAGTATTACAAGTAATACTAGTATTACAAGTAATACTAGTATTACAAGTAATACTAGTATTACAAGTAATACTAGTATTACAAGTAATACTAGTATTACAAGTAATACTAGTATTACAAGTAATACTAGTATTACAAGTAATACTAGTATTACAAGTAATACTAGTATTACAAGTAATACTAGTATTACAAGTAATACTAGTATTACAAGTAATACTAGTATTACAAGTAATACTAGTATTACAAGTAATACTAGTATTACAAGTAATACTAGTATTACAAGTAATACTAGTATTACAAGTAATACTAGTATTACAAGTAATACTAGTATTACAAGTAATACTAGTATTACAAGTAATACTAGTATTACAAGTAATACTAGTATTACAAGTAATACTAGTATTACAAGTAATACTAGTATTACAAGTAATACTAGTATTACAAGTAATACTAGTATTACAAGTAATACTAGTATTACAAGTAATACTAGTATTACAAGTAATACTAGTATTACAAGTAATACTAGTATTACAAGTAATACTAGTATTACAAGTAATACTAGTATTACAAGTAATACTAGTATTACAAGTAATACTAGTATTACAAGTAATACTAGTATTACAAGTAATACTAGTATTACAAGTAATACTAGTATTACAAGTAATACTAGTATTACAAGTAATACTAGTATTACAAGTAATACTAGTATTACAAGTAATACTAGTATTACAAGTAATACTAGTATTACAAGTAATACTAGTATTACAAGTAATACTAGTATTACAAGTAATACTAGTATTACAAGTAATACTAGTATTACAAGTAATACTAGTATTACAAGTAATACTAGTATTACAAGTAATACTAGTATTACAAGTAATACTAGTATTACAAGTAATACTAGTATTACAAGTAATACTAGTATTACAAGTAATACTAGTATTACAAGTAATACTAGTATTACAAGTAATACTAGTATTACAAGTAATACTAGTATTACAAGTAATACTAGTATTACAAGTAATACTAGTATTACAAGTAATACTAGTATTACAAGTAATACTAGTATTACAAGTAATACTAGTATTACAAGTAATACTAGTATTACAAGTAATACTAGTATTACAAGTAATACTAGTATTACAAGTAATACTAGTATTACAAGTAATACTAGTATTACAAGTAATACTAGTATTACAAGTAATACTAGTATTACAAGTAATACTAGTATTACAAGTAATACTAGTATTACAAGTAATACTAGTATTACAAGTAATACTAGTATTACAAGTAATACTAGTATTACAAGTAATACTAGTATTACAAGTAATACTAGTATTACAAGTAATACTAGTATTACAAGTAATACTAGTATTACAAGTAATACTAGTATTACAAGTAATACTAGTATTACAAGTAATACTAGTATTACAAGTAATACTAGTATTACAAGTAATACTAGTATTACAAGTAATACTAGTATTACAAGTAATACTAGTATTACAAGTAATACTAGTATTACAAGTAATACTAGTATTACAAGTAATACTAGTATTACAAGTAATACTAGTATTACAAGTAATACTAGTATTACAAGTAATACTAGTATTACAAGTAATACTAGTATTACAAGTAATACTAGTATTACAAGTAATACTAGTATTACAAGTAATACTAGTATTACAAGTAATACTAGTATTACAAGTAATACTAGTATTACAAGTAATACTAGTATTACAAGTAATACTAGTATTACAAGTAATACTAGTATTACAAGTAATACTAGTATTACAAGTAATACTAGTATTACAAGTAATACTAGTATTACAAGTAATACTAGTATTACAAGTAATACTAGTATTACAAGTAATACTAGTATTACAAGTAATACTAGTATTACAAGTAATACTAGTATTACAAGTAATACTAGTATTACAAGTAATACTAGTATTACAAGTAATACTAGTATTACAAGTAATACTAGTATTACAAGTAATACTAGTATTACAAGTAATACTAGTATTACAAGTAATACTAGTATTACAAGTAATACTAGTATTACAAGTAATACTAGTATTACAAGTAATACTAGTATTACAAGTAATACTAGTATTACAAGTAATACTAGTATTACAAGTAATACTAGTATTACAAGTAATACTAGTATTACAAGTAATACTAGTATTACAAGTAATACTAGTATTACAAGTAATACTAGTATTACAAGTAATACTAGTATTACAAGTAATACTAGTATTACAAGTAATACTAGTATTACAAGTAATACTAGTATTACAAGTAATACTAGTATTACAAGTAATACTAGTATTACAAGTAATACTAGTATTACAAGTAATACTAGTATTACAAGTAATACTAGTATTACAAGTAATACTAGTATTACAAGTAATACTAGTATTACAAGTAATACTAGTATTACAAGTAATACTAGTATTACAAGTAATACTAGTATTACAAGTAATACTAGTATTACAAGTAATACTAGTATTACAAGTAATACTAGTATTACAAGTAATACTAGTATTACAAGTAATACTAGTATTACAAGTAATACTAGTATTACAAGTAATACTAGTATTACAAGTAATACTAGTATTTCCACTTTACTTGTTTATTGCTTTAAGTCTTGTATTACTTTGTTTATATATTCTTGCATTTATTACAAGTAATACTAGTCCATTCTAGTGATTATTAGACTTGTTGTATTTTACACTTTCTAGGTTAACCATCGTACTTAAGGGACTCACATTTGGTATCAGAGCAGAAGGCTAAACATTGCCTAGATCTGTTTCTTTGATGGCTAACCAAGAAAATACACAAGGAAGTTTTAATCTTGGTCCCGATCCTAATGCTAATATTAATGATCAAAATGAACCACCTATTGTTAATAACACTAATCCACCTCCTCCTCCTACTCCTGTTTCTCCACACGTGCATGTGCACTATTCAAATAATCCTGTTCCTAAATTCAGTGGGAACAGTGATGAATTTCGTACGTGGAAGGCTAGGATGGTTTTGCATATCACTGGTATTGAGAGGAACATGATGAAAATTTTAATTGAAGGTCCTTATGTCCCTACATCACCTCTCAATCCCCTTCTTGATCCTTCTGGATATAGAAGAGGAAGGGAAAAGAGGGAGGAACATTGGTCTGAAGAGGAGAGGAGATTGGTGAATCTAGACACCCTTCTCAAAAACATGATCCTCAGGGCCGTTCCTGAAACCCTAATTCCCACACTAGTTCTTTTTCCTAGTGCTAAAACCATGTGGGATGAACTTTTAAACCAGCATGAAGGAGGAGATGACACCATTGTCACCAGAAAGGTCTCCTTAAACAAGAGGTACGAGTCATTTTTTGCTCAGCCTAATGAGTCTCTCACTGGTACTTACACCAGATTTATGAGTATCATAAACCAGTTGAGAGGTCTTGGGGTTGAGAAGGACAAGGATATACTTCTGGAGAAATTTTGTGATATTCTACCCACCAAATGGTCTCACATGATCCTGGTCTTACGACAAGGTAAAACTCTGCACACACACACTCTCTCAACTTTTATGGAGCTTTCAGGTACACTGAAGAAAATCAAGCTCAAAGAGTTATGGCAGAACAAGATGCCTATAACCATGCCTCCAGTAGTCCTAATGTGGTTAGTCATACTGAACCACAAAGTACAACACTGATATCTTCTGAGAATGTATTTTCTATGAAGAAGATGGTGTCTGTTGATGCATGTTGATGTGACAACAGCAACTTAGATTTGATTATGTCTTATTCATCTATATGTAATTGATAGATTATAGACTTTGTGTTTTAATAATGATTGATTACATGTTTTGGTGTTATTTATATGTTTATATATGATGTTTGTTATGTATATCATACAAGTACAAACATAATATATGTTAGGTTCTTGTACATAAAGTACTTGGAAAATAACAAGGCATAGATATTGATGGAAAGTTGTACTCACGACATAACAATAGACGATCTCGAGAGCGATCCGTAGCTATCGAGGGACTCACAAGTGGTATCAGAGCCATTCGATATCTTATCGAAGGGTTGAGATCGTTTGTTTGATTGTTTTTCTCAAAAATAGCCTCCCGAACACTTTCTGTCGTTAAGTTCGTTTGCCTTACGAACTTAGCGAAACGAAGTTATTCAACGAAGTTAGCAAACGAATATAGATCACATAAGGCTGATTATATTGATATAATTAGCAATATAAATGATAACTAATCAAACTAGTTATCTCGTGAGGATTCCGCACTCACGACATAACAATAGACGATCTCGAGAGCGATCCGTAGCTATCGAGGGACTCACAAGTGGTATCAGAGCCATTCGATATCTTATCGAAGGGTTGAGATCGTTTGTTTGATTGTTTTTCTCAAAAATAGCCTCCCGAACACTTTCTGTCGTTAAGTTCGTTTGCCTTACGAACTTAGCGAAACGAAGTTATTCAACGAAGTTAGCAAACGAATATAGATCACATAAGGCTGATTATATTGATATAATTAGCAATATAAATGATAACTAATCAAACTAGTTATCTCGTGAGGATTCCGCACTCACGACATAACAATAGACGATCTCGAGAGCGATCCGTAGCTATCGAGGGACTCACAAGTGGTATCAGAGCCATTCGATATCTTATCGAAGGGTTGAGATCGTTTGTTTGATTGTTTTTCTCAAAAATAGCCTCCCGAACACTTTCTGTCGTTAAGTTCGTTTGCCTTACGAACTTAGCGAAACGAAGTTATTCAACGAAGTTAGCAAACGAATATAGATCACATAAGGCTGATTATATTGATATAATTAGCAATATAAATGATAACTAATCAAACTAGTTATCTCGTGAGGATTCCGCACTCACGACATAACAATAGACGATCTCGAGAGCGATCCGTAGCTATCGAGGGACTCACAAGTGGTATCAGAGCCATTCGATATCTTATCGAAGGGTTGAGATCGTTTGTTTGATTGTTTTTCTCAAAAATAGCCTCCCGAACACTTTCTGTCGTTAAGTTCGTTTGCCTTACGAACTTAGCGAAACGAAGTTATTCAACGAAGTTAGCAAACGAATATAGATCACATAAGGCTGATTATATTGATATAATTAGCAATATAAATGATAACTAATCAAACTAGTTATCTCGTGAGGATTCCGCACTCACGACATAACAATAGACGATCTCGAGAGCGATCCGTAGCTATCGAGGGACTCACAAGTGGTATCAGAGCCATTCGATATCTTATCGAAGGGTTGAGATCGTTTGTTTGATTGTTTTTCTCAAAAATAGCCTCCCGAACACTTTCTGTCGTTAAGTTCGTTTGCCTTACGAACTTAGCGAAACGAAGTTATTCAACGAAGTTAGCAAACGAATATAGATCACATAAGGCTGATTATATTGATATAATTAGCAATATAAACGATAACTAATCAAACTAGTTATCTCGTGAGGATTCCGCACTCACGACATAACAATAGACGATCTCGAGAGCGATCCGTAGCTATCGAGGGACTCACAAGTGGTATCAGAGCCATTCGATATCTTATCGAAGGGTTGAGATCGTTTGTTTGATTGTTTTTCTCAAAAATAGCCTCCCGAACACTTTCTGTCGTTAAGTTCGTTTGCCTTACGAACTTAGCGAAACGAAGTTATTCAACGAAGTTAGCAAACGAATTTAACTTAAATTCGTTCGAAATTCATCAAACGAAGATAGACTACGAAGTTTCTTTCATTTTCGTTTTGAATCTTCTTCAAACGAATTTTGTTTACGAACTTAACTATCTTCGTTCAGAATTTTTGTCCACGAAATTAGGCTATCTTCGTACTGACTCGTTCTACGAATTTAATCTAAATTCGTTCCTTTTTTTTATCTTCGTTTGAACAGTATTTTTCACTTATGGCTTCTTCATCATCAACCAACAATGCTGTTGCCCAATATCTCAATTCTCTAGTTTATCATGATCACCTGGTAGGGCGTACTAATTCTCCACCAAAATTAGTTTCATTAGCTGACTTTTGGGCGTGGAGAGGTCGATTTGAAGATTTCATTCAACGAGAAGACTTGAATATGTGGCTCATGATCACTGAAGGTTATGAATGGCCCACTCTTACTGTGAATGGAGTTACTTCTACATACAAGGTGGGAGAATTAACGGGCGAAGAAAAGGCTAACTACGCCATTGAAGTAAAGGCTCTTTCCACACTTCGTATGTGCATTCCTCAAGAGTTGGTGCACTTGTTTCCTAAACAAGAATACAAGACTTCAAAGCAATTGTTCGATGCTATTGAAGCTCATTGTGAAGGTGATCCATTATTGAAGCAAAATAGAATTAAAATGCTTAAGAAACAATTTGATTGCTTCAATGCCACAAAGAATGAACAAGTTGAGGATCTTATTTTGAGATATCAACATCTTCTTGCTGAATTAGCATATTTTGATCTTAGATACACTCCTACTGAGATAGTGGATAAATTCTTGGATGGTTTGCCGAAAGCTTACAGAGAATTTCGTCATGGATTACAAGAAAGAGCTGATTATGCTTCTCTTCGAATAGATGGAGTTATATCCACTCTAAGAAACAGAGAAATGAAGGATAAGGCAAAAGATCTTCAAGACAACTTCACACAAGATCCATCTCTCTATCATGCCACTATGAAAAATCCAACAGCTGATGTTAATGCTTTCTTTTCTGGAGTTGGTACTACTGGTGAGACAGACAATTGTGGTGCACAAATGGATGGAGATGATTCTTTCGGATTCATGGCTACTGATGCTGGTAACAAGGGAAAAAGGGCTAATGACGGTGCAAAGACTGGAAATATGAAATTCGGAAACATTTCATCTTCTTCTGCAGGTTACAAATCCATGCCTATGAATATGAAATCAGCTGAGGTAGGATGAATGTATTTGCTGCAATGTGTGCTGCACATGAAGCTTTGTTGCCCAATATCTCAATTCTCTAGTTTATCATGATCACCTGGTAGGGCGTACTAATTCTCCACCAAAATTAGTTTCATTAGCTGACTTTTGGGCGTGGAGAGGTCGATTTGAAGATTTCATTCAACGAGAAGACTTGAATATGTGGCTCATGATCACTGAAGGTTATGAATGGCCCACTCTTACTGTGAATGGAGTTACTTCTACATACAAGGTGGGAGAATTAACGGGCGAAGAAAAGGCTAACTACGCCATTGAAGTAAAGGCTCTTTCCACACTTCGTATGTGCATTCCTCAAGAGTTGGTGCACTTGTTTCCTAAACAAGAATACAAGACTTCAAAGCAATTGTTCGATGCTATTGAAGCTCATTGTGAAGGTGATCCATTATTGAAGCAAAATAGAATTAAAATGCTTAAGAAACAATTTGATTGCTTCAATGCCACAAAGAATGAACAAGTTGAGGATCTTATTTTGAGATATCAACATCTTCTTGCTGAATTAGCATATTTTGATCTTAGATACACTCCTACTGAGATAGTGGATAAATTCTTGGATGGTTTGCCGAAAGCTTACAGAGAATTTCGTCATGGATTACAAGAAAGAGCTGATTATGCTTCTCTTCGAATAGATGGAGTTATATCCACTCTAAGAAACAGAGAAATGAAGGATAAGGCAAAAGATCTTCAAGACAACTTCACACAAGATCCATCTCTCTATCATGCCACTATGAAAAATCCAACAGCTGATGTTAATGCTTTCTTTTCTGGAGTTGGTACTACTGGTGAGACAGACAATTGTGGTGCACAAATGGATGGAGATGATTCTTTCGGATTCATGGCTACTGATGCTGGTAACAAGGGAAAAAGGGCTAATGACGGTGCAAAGACTGGAAATATGAAATTCGGAAACATTTCATCTTCTTCTGCAGGTTACAAATCCATGCCTATGAATATGAAATCAGCTGAGGATAGGATGAATGTATTTGCTGCAATGTGTGCTGCACATGAAGCTTTTGTTGCCCAATATCTCAATTCTCTAGTTTATCATGATCACCTGGTAGGGCGTACTAATTCTCCACCAAAATTAGTTTCATTAGCTGACTTTTGGGCGTGGAGAGGTCGATTTGAAGATTTCATTCAACGAGAAGACTTGAATATGTGGCTCATGATCACTGAAGGTTATGAATGGCCCACTCTTACTGTGAATGGAGTTACTTCTACATACAAGGTGGGAGAATTAACGGGCGAAGAAAAGGCTAACTACGCCATTGAAGTAAAGGCTCTTTCCACACTTCGTATGTGCATTCCTCAAGAGTTGGTGCACTTGTTTCCTAAACAAGAATACAAGACTTCAAAGCAATTGTTCGATGCTATTGAAGCTCATTGTGAAGGTGATCCATTATTGAAGCAAAATAGAATTAAAATGCTTAAGAAACAATTTGATTGCTTCAATGCCACAAAGAATGAACAAATCAAGAAATTAGAATCTGTTGTCAATACTGCTCATGATGAAAGAGATAAATTAATTAAAAAGGGTCTAACTGTAAATGATAAGGAAAAATTTTTTAAGGAAAAGATTAGATCCTTAGAATCTGACATTAGAGCAATGAAAGACAAAGTCAATCATTCTGTGGCTATAGAAAGAGATAAATTAATTAAAAAGGGTCTAACTGTAAATGATAAGGAAAAATTTTTTAAGGAAAAGATTAGATCCTTAGAATCTGACATTAGAGCAATGAAAGACAAAGTCAATCATTCTGTGGCTATAGAAAGAGTAAGTAGTGATGCTTATTCCTTGTTAGCTAGAAAGTGTGCTGCCGTAGAAAAGGAACTTGCTGATGCTAGGATAGAAATCTTGGAATTTAAGGCCAAATCTGATTCTGCTAGACATTCTGAGCTTTTGATGCATATGAAAAAGTTTGAGAATTCTTCTTCTAAAAGTCTTGAAACTGCTAAGATTTCTTATAAAGATGTGCCTCCTCCTTTCAATAATAACTATACTCCTGTTGAACCTAATATTCCTGAAATCCTACTTCAACCTAGTGTTGTAGATGGTAAACCAAAAGACTCAATTTTCGAGGCAAAGTTGCCTGAGGGAACAAAAGAGTCTAAAGGAGTTTCTTCTCAACCTAACAAGGAAGAGAAATTGAAAGGTGTTGCTTTAAATCAGTCTACTTCTTATGGTCAGAAAGACAGTATTGTACACTTTACACTTCATAAGAGTAATAGGGTCTATACTGAGTTAGAATTCCCATTAGAATCTATTGACCCTAAGAGGATTGATAAAGTGTGGGATGTTGCTATTGAGGATATGAAGAAATTAAGTCAGCAACGTCTCACTCCATTACCTAAGCAGTCTAGGATTAGAAAATCTGAAGATAACTTAGCCGTTAATGAAGAAGCAACTAAGGTTTTAAAGCACATTTTAATGCCTGCACTTAAGAAATCTTCAAGTAAAGATAGACATGAGAAAGATGGTGCTAGGAAGTCTAGGATATCACCAACTAAACAAGACCCTGAAAAGGAAAATCAAAGAAAAACAAGTAAGTCAGTGGACACTAGTGCTAATAATGAATCTGTAAGTATCGATAATAAGGTAGATACAAACAAAAAGTTCAAGGTCCTCTCTTGCTTTGCTTGTCATGAAAAGGGTCATGTTTATAGTGTATGTCCAAATAGACCTCGAAGATCAGGTTCTCCTTCAAAGGCTTCCACTTCAGAAGGAAAAAGGGGGTTGGGTAATAATAAACAGGTTTATGAGTCTAAAGTTCAATCTTCTCCAAAACCGTTTACTATACCTCAACGACGTGAATCTCCACTGAAAGGTTCCTCAGGAAATGTTCATAGGATTTCAAATCGTTTTCAAACACCTCCACGACCTGATCGTTCTGTTCCTAAAGTCAAAATTCATTCTATGACCAAATTCATTCGAGTGTTCGATCTTCTTTTGGCCCTCATTCTCCTAGATCTTCTCCGACGAGAGGTCAGAAGTCTTCTCCTGTGAGAAGACGAGATGAGAATCATGTTCTACCCACGGCTTCTAGCAATGGGTATTGGACTGAACTGATTCTAAGGGATGAGAAGGGACGACCCAAACCTCAGAAGGTTTGGGTCCCCAATGAAAACTAATTTTTCTCATTTTATGTGCAGGGAGTTCCTAGGAAACCAATCCATTTATGGTACCTTGACAGTGGATGCTCCAGGCACATGACAGGGGACAGGAAACTCTTGTCCAATTTTACTGGTATAAATGGGTCGTATGTTTGTTTTGCTGGATCCAAGGGCGGCAACATCATCGGTCAGGGAGATGTCGTCAATGGACAACTTACTCTAGAAAGAGTAAACTATGTGGAACAACTTACTCATAATCTAATGAGTGTCTCTCAGATCTGTGACAAAGGCAACAATGTTCATTTCACAGAAAAGGAGGCATTCATCTTGAAGCGGGTTTCGTTATTCCAGAAGAATGGATTATGCTCAGAGCTCCTAGGAAGAGAGACATCTATGGCTTAGTTTTAGGTGTTGATAATCCAACGGAGCCCCTCTGTTTGTTGAGCAAAGCAAATGAGTCTGAATCTCTCCTCTGGCATCGAAGAATGGGACATATCAACTTTCGGAAGATGAATGAACTTGTTAATCTTGGTTTAGTTGATGGTGTTCCAGTTAAGAAGTTTGGGATGGAAGATAAATGTGTACCATGTTTGAAAGGAAAGCAACACAAGAATCCTCATAAATCAAAAGTGCACAACACTATATCCAAACCATTCGAACTACTTCATATGGATCTCTTTGGTCCTGTGAACGCAAGAAGCATTGGAGGGATGTACTACTGTTTGGTGATCACTGATGATTACTCAAGGTACTCATGGGTATTTTTCTTGAAGACAAAGGACGAGACCGCAAACCGGTTTATGGATTTTGTTAGACAAGTTGAGAATGTCCATGAAGTTAAAGTTAAGAGAATCAGGAGTGACAATGGCACTGAGTTCAAGAACAATACTCTTACGGTTTTTTGCTTGACCAAGGGTATTCAACATCAATTTAGTGCACCGTATGAGCCACAGCAGAATGGAGTAGCTGAGAGGAAAAACAGGACTTTGATAGAAACAGCCAGGACGATGCTTGCTGATTCAGGGCTTCCTGTCACTTTCTGGGGGGAGGCAGTGAATACAGCTTGTCACATTTTAAATCGGGTTTTAACAGTTAAACGGTTCAAGAAAAACTTGTTATGAACTTTTGCACAACAAAAAGCCCAATTTGCAAAATGTTGAGCCATTTGGTGTTCCTTGTACTTTTCTTAAGGTACTTCCTCAGGGTAAATTTGATCCCAAATCAGAGGAGGGTTTCTTCTTAGGTTATGTACCTAGTACACCAATTCGGCGTGTGTACAATCAGAAAACTGGCAAAGTAAATTTTGGTACAAATGTTGTAATTGTCAGTCATAAACCTGCTGTACACATTGGTCCTGCTAATGACTTCGATTATGATGGTGTCTTCACCTCTTTTCGTGGTCCTGTTTCTTTTACAGGTGTTCTGATTGTGGAAGATGTAGTTACTCTTCATGATCCACTTGAAGGCGGACCGGTTCCTGTCTCTTCTCCTGTTTCTTCATCATATATTAAGCCTGCTTCTAAATCTGGAGAGTCAAGTGGGACCAAAGAAGCAGACTCTACTTTAGAGACTGCTCCTAAAAATCTTACTGATCCTTTACATATACCGTTACCTGATGATCCTTTCTATGATACTGATGACACGGAAGGTGAAAATCAGGAAGAGCCTAAAACTCCAGAACAACATGTCCAGACTAACTTGGGGAATGATCTTACAGTCGACACGGTTCCTCAAACAAGAGTCAACAAGGATCATCCAGTAGAGCAAATCATTGGTGATACTTCTGCCTCTGTTCGCACGAGGAATCAGAATAAGAATAATTTGTCAAGTATGTTTGCTGAAGTTAAGGATTCTGGGGCAATTACTTGGTACTTGTATTTTTGCTTCATCTCTCAGGTTGAGCCTAAAAATGTTGGAATGGCTCTTAAAGATCCGTCATGGGTTGAGGCGATGCAAGAAAAATTGGCTCAGTTTCGGAAGCTTGATGTATGGAAGTTAGTTGACTTACCTCATGGTGAATCTCCTTTATCTACGCGATGGGTTTTTCGTTGTAAAAAGGATGACAAAGGTGTTGTCACTCGCAATTAAGGCTCGGTTGGTAGTTAGAGGATTTGAGCAACAAGAAGGTTTTGATTACGATGAGACTTTTGCACCTGTAGCTAGACTAGAAGCTATTCGATTATTTCTAGCATTTGCTAGTTATCAAGGTATAAAGGTGTATCAACTTGACGTAAAGAGTGCCTTTTTGTATGGAGAAATTAGAGAAGAAGTGTATGTAGATCAACCTCAGGGGTTTGAGGATCCAGATTTCCCCAATAGAGTATATCGTCTTGATAAGGCTCTATATGGTTTACATCAGGCTCCTCGATCATGGTATGAAAAACTATCTACTCATTTGCATGAAAATGGTTTTACTCGAGGTTCTATTGACAGCACGTTGTTCATCAAATGGAAAGGGAAGGACTACCTGCTTGTACAGGTTTACGTTGATGATATCATTTTTGGTTCATCTGATAAGACCATGTGCAAGGAGTTTGAGCAGAGCATGAAGGCCAAGTTCGAAATGAGTGCTATGGGGGAATTAACTTTCTTCCTTGGATTACAGGTGGATCAACTGAAGGATGGGTTCTTTATTCATCAGAGCAAGTATGTTCAAGATCTTCTTACCAGGTTTCGAATGACCGATGCTAAAGATGCAATTACTCCCATTCAGACTAATCATGGGCTGTGTCCTGATAAGACTAATGATCCAGAAGTTGATGCAACTCAATATCGGGCTATTATTGGTTCCTTGATGTATCTGACGGCTTCACGTCCAGACATTACCTTTGCTGTTTGTATGTGTGCCAGATATCAGGCTAATCCGAAAGAGTCACATATGAAAGCTGCGAAAAGGATTCTTCGTTATGTGAAGGCCAAGCCTCGTCTAGGGCTTTGGTATCCATGCATGGTTCCTTTGAATTCAAAGCTTATACTGATTCGGATTATGGTGGCTGCAGTTCGGATAGGAAATCAACGTCAGGTGGATGTCAGCTTTAGGGGGAGAATTATATCGTGGCAGTGCAAAAAGCAGGCATCTGTTGCACAGTCTACCTGTGAAGCAGAGTACATAGCTGCTGGTCAATGCTGTTCTCAGGTACTTTGGATACAGCAACAATTGCGAGACTATGGTATGGATATCTCAGACTCTCCTATTTGTATTGATAATAAGTCTGCCATAGATATTACTAAGAATCCGAAAAACTTTAAAGTCACCAAGCACATAGATATAAAGAAAGTTCCTGTGATCGATCGATTCGCGATTCCAACGACTATGTAAGTGCGGAATCCAAACATAATCGTTATTGAGGTAATTGAATGAAACAAACACATATAAACACGAAATCAATTATGAACAGGAGATATAATCTAATTCCTTTATCATTAGTCGAATGATTACAATGAATAAATCCGTTTACAATACATCTACGATGATTACGGATTACAATCAACGAGACGACTCTTGATAATGGAATAATATGGTGGACACGGGGCATAGATCTCTACCCCGATCCCTATGGACGACCTCTGTTGCAACTAAATCGACAACCTAAAACC
>CM067171.1:134586613-134634303 GCA_034093135.1 Erigeron breviscapus | reverse complement strand
AGGCTCATGTGCCAGTCAAGACGAGATGATGATGACGTCAGATAAGGAAATAACTAAGAAGAGCATACCAAATATTCAACATAAAGTGTGTGAATCATTTATTGGATTTACTTTTGTTTAGTAAACTACCAAATACAAATTACATTTTTTTTTACATTTAGTTAAATGGGTAAACATGAACAATGACCTCGTCTGTTCATTTACGTTCAACCACAATGTCAATTTCTGCATAAACGGGATATGAGGATAGCGAAATATAGACGGTCAATTCATCTACGTTCATTCGTTTTTGGGTGAATCTCATACCAGTGTCGGCTTAAACTTTTAGGTGACCTTAATTGGGATCAAATTTGGGGCCTAGTCTTTAAGAAAGAAAGCAGAATACATGCTACGATGAAGGAGCACAACTATTATATTGTTGATTTGCTGCCTTCTCCTACTATGTGAATTACAATAACTGACTCCATATATGATGTACTCATACTCACATAGCTACTAGTGTGTTACTATGAAGGATTGAAAAATCACAAGGCTATTGCTATTATAATTTGTGAGTAATAAAAAAAAATCTAAAATAAAAAACTTGTGAGTAATAAATGGTGTACTATACCTGCATACCTTACTTATTTTTTTAGTCGAGGTTAATTATAATTTTAGCCGCTAAAATTTTTAATGTATACAAAAGCTAGATGCTACAGCCGTTCTAAAAAACAAAGAAGCTAGATGCTACAAAAATTGGGGGTCTTTTGTTTTTGGAGGCCTAAAGCCCATGCTTGACCCCATATTACAATTGGGCCGGCCTTGTCTCATACATATATCACATGGCATGTTTGCAGTCGGTCGGTAACATTAAGACATCTAGAAGTCCAAACAAGAGGCACAACGGGTGGTTGGGTTGTGGGGGTGGTGGGGTGCAGTCGGTCGGTAACATTAAGACATCTAGAAGAATACAACAGAGACTATCCGAAACACCCATTATTGAAGATGTGAAAATCTTGTTTCTAAAGTAACAGTGTTATACCCGGCCTTGGCCGGGTATAACAACCAAACATAGACTTGAATGCGGGTAATTAATTCTAACATGCCAACCGTTACCATTAGACAAAAAAACACATCGTTAAACAATACACCGTTAATCTTAAAACATAAAACTTTGATGACGAAATATAAACTTGCAATGTTCTTGGAAGATAAAAATAAGAAGCTAAAAAGTTTGATTGTGAAAACTAAAATAGACTAAAGTTGTATCACATGAATCGTTAAACATAAAACTTTAATGGTAAAAATAAAAAATCTTAAAAGGATTTAGTGGTTAAACTGTGAAAGACTAAAATATTACCACCCTAAATAAAATGGAAAAAAAAAGAAGTTAAGCTAACATCTACACGCTAACTTAAACACTAAAATTAAAAAAAAAAAAAACTAAGCAGGCAGGCAGGCTGCTGAGCCAGCTGCCAACCAGTCCGTTCACTATAAACAATACACCGTTAATCTTAAAACATAAAACATAAAACTTTGATGGCGAAATATAAACTTGCAATGTTCTTGGAAGATAAAAATAAGAAGCTAAAAAGTTTGATTGTGAAAATTAAAATATACTAAAGTTGTATTGGAAAAAATAAACTAAAGTTGTATCACATGAATTGTTAAACATAAAACTTTAATGGTAAAAATAAAAATTTTAAAAGGATTTAGTGGTTAAAGTGTAAAAGACTAAAATATTACCGCTTTAAAAAAAATGAAAAATAAAAAACCCAAAAAGTTAAGTTAACATCTACACGCTAACTTAAACACTTTGTATCACATGAATCGTTAAACATAAAACTTTAATGGTAAAAATAAAAATTTTTAAAAGGATTTAGTGGTTAAAGTGTAAAAGACTAAAATATTACCACCTTAAATAAAATGAAAAATAAAAAACCCAAAAAGTTAAGCTAACATCTACACGCTAACTTAAACACTAAAATAAAAAAAAAAACAAACTAAGCAGGCAGGCAGGCTGCTGAGCCGGCTGCCAACCAGTCTGCTTCACTATTCACGCGAATTTAGTTTATATAGTATATATAATTTGTCATTGTTTCAAACTTTTAATTCTTCAACTTTTGGCACTCATGTTTTTTTTAAGGAGTGAGGAAAACCAAACCATAAACAAAAAAACCCTAAAAAACTAAACCGCAAACCCGCCTCAAAATGAAAATCCGATTTTATGGTTTTTGTATTTGGAAAAACCAAAATTAATGATTTGGTTTGTACGCAAACGTCACACCCAGTGATCCAGATAACTTTACCAGATTAGTAGCTGACTTGCTTTAGATAGAAACCAATAAATGAAGAAAGCTCATTTCATTGTCATCAAGAATCAAGAATCATGATTCTGCCTTCACAATGCATCTTTGTATTGCATACAGTCTGGTAGTTACTAGTTACAACATTATGCAATACAATAAATACATATCTATACGTATTACGAATTCATAATGCTCAAATGTGTGCACGGGCTCACACTTTGACACCGGCTGCGGCTTGCTTGATTTGGTCAATTGTAAAAACACCAAAGCAATCGTCATCTTTTACTGCATTTATTGCAGCTAGTGCAACATCATCCACGCTAACAGGAGCAGCCAAAACTAGATCAGATGCAGGTAGAGAATTCAGGGGTTTGGTGAAGCTTGATGTGGCATTGAGAAGTCTTTCCACAGGTTCACCTATCAAATCCAACGGGATCTCAATATCCCCAAACTTTCTTTTCCCGTATATAAACCCAGGTCTTAGTACAACACCTGCATAAGTTAACAGAAAACCCCTAAAATATTGCTTTGTTTCTTTAGCTTTCAAGATTTTCAAGCCTTGGTACACACAGGATACAAGCCAAAAAAATATAATAATGAAAAAGGTGAAAAGATTGCTTATGAAGTGTACCAGAACCCGGGTATTTGGAGAGAACCTCGGATTCGGCCTTTCGCTTTCCAGTGAAGTATCCAGACGTAAGTAAAAAAGATGGTATATTATAGTCATGCACCGAGATTAAGACAAACTTGGGAATTCCTGCAAGAAAAAAGGGATTGGTTAAACTAACGGTATGCTGATATCAATTTTCCAAGGAATAATTGGCATATAAGATCATGTCACTGATTCAAACTTATGCCCTCGTAACTCTAAATGCCCTATTTAACCCATTTATTATTTAAAAATCTGAGAATAAAAAAGGGATAACAAAGTGTTTTGCAGTCTGACTGCATACTATAGTGTTCTGAATTGAAGCTGGAGATCAATCTTAAACTGTGTAAACATGATAATCAAAATGAAACTTTGGGTATTTGTGTTTCAGATTAGTTGATAGCCTATCTGGGATTGCGAGTTCTAGCATCACAAGGAACTTGCTTACCAAGATTCAAGGAAACCATATGACATTATGTGGGTGGGTGAAGTCATGAACGGCAGTTTTTCCCAGATGTGCAAAAACAAAAATTATAGATACAATAGCCATTAACAATGTGTGACCATATAGTTGTGTAGCTTAGTGTTACCAAGAACCAAGAATCGGTTACTCACCATATTCTTTGGCAGCGGTTACCGCAACGACATTCGCCTCACCGTTAATTCGTTGCATCTGTTCCTCGCTACCAAAACCTCCGAGTGTTGAAATCACTGCAGTAGCGCCGGGAAGTACTTCATCCCAATTAACATAGAAAACATCTCCTGGAAGTTGAACATATAGTGGTGAACAAACTACAAAGAACCAGAAAAACACAGACTGGAGGGAGGGAGGAACCAGGGTGTATTACTGAGGGGGTAACTTGGGTATCTACTTTATAGTTGGACTTTTATTAAACTATGTATTAAGTCAAACAGACAGATGATCACAGCTATTCAATAATCTTAATTTATCACAGCAATCTTCAGTTCAAGTACAATTTAGACCCATTTCATGTATGGATTCATCCCTTCCTCTGTGTTTTAAGCTATGATACAAATCATATGATCACTTGTAGAAAGTAGCTATAACCATTAACATACCAGTGATCCAAGTCACTTGATCTTCCCATGAGTTCAAGCTATTTGGCCGTCCTGACCTGAAAGTTGTTATCAAACAAGATTAATACGATAAATAATGAACTTCGATGATACACTTTAGAACTCAATTATCAGATTCCTACTCCTGTACTTTAAGATCACTATTTCAGTATGATATGATCCCACATCGGCCAAGTATGGGATTGGTTGTTGGTTTATAAGCCTAGGTGTCCCCTCCTCCTTTGAGCTAGCTTTTGAGAGTGAGTTCTACACCTAGCTTATGGCATGATACGAGCCTATTATGGGATGGGTTCGTATCAATTGGTATCAGAGCCAGCCCTACCTTTCGAGGTTCCAACGCTCGGAGTGGTGGCCTATGGAGTGGTGGCTTGGACCCAAGGAGAAGGGTGCCAACCGTGACCAACATAACTGTTGGCTCTTCAAAGGGTGGCGTATTGATATGATCCCACATCGGCCAAGTATGGGATTGGTTGTTGGTTTATAAGCCTAGGTGTCCCCTCCTCCTTTGAGCTAGCTTTTGGGAGTGAGTTCTACACCTAGCTTATGGCATGATACGAGCCTATTATGGGATGGGTTTGTATCACAGTATTTCAACACGATTTTCATATTATTATGCTATCCGAATTACACTAATAAACGATATTAAAAAAAAAAGACACCATTTGAGGTTTACAATTATCCAAATGCTTGGGACTTCCTAATGATAGCATTACTGTCAAATGCTTGGGACGTCTTAAAGTCTGAACTTACCACATTTAGTATTACTGTCAGGTTGGTTAATGGGTCTAAATAGGCTCAGGCGCTCAGCTGCGCAGGTCAAATGAGTAAGTTCCTTTTAGTCATCAAGTCGGGTTGACATGGCAACACATCTTTTGTCTGTCTTCTTTAGTTTCATAAATAACTAAGATATTCGATATGATTATAAAACTATTATTGACAAAATGATCTAATTGTAATGAATTCAACGGTTTGACATGTACACTTTTTGGATAGCTTCGCATATTTTACTCATTTGACCCATATTGACCCAGTTTTGGAGAATTATGTTGAAATTGCCTCTTCTAGATATTACTCACTGACTAATCTGGATGCAAAATGAATAGGTGATAACAATTTGCACCCCGTTGAGGGTTCTGAGTTCTGACTGAATTTAAAATTTTCTTACAGAGAAGGAAGAACATGTTTTTCGAATCGGATAAGAAGTAAACAAAAACCAAGTTAAGTTGGCTTAGAGAGAAATAAGTTTTGATATGTACCATGGCATATATCAAACTGGAAACAAGATAAAGCTATATTTTATTAGTATGTTTAAGTAGAAGGGGACATCCCTGGGTATTTTATTTATATACGAAAACAAGATATATCAACAGAGAAGAAAATTTCGACGGGTAAGACATGTAAATCTATATCCATAAATCAGTCAACCTGGGTTGTTTCACTTCTGACGGATAAGATACTGACATGTTATTTGGGCAGCCCATTTTACTAACTTTGTACTTAATAACAGCTTTTTATATTTATCTATAAAGTTCAAATATGACAAAGGTGTTGTCGTACCAATCCAACCCACTCAATTTTGACCTGCGCTAAGAAGTTACCAATCAAATCTGCAACTAATTTTGACCTATTACCTATCCTGCCCATCCGGCCTTGTCTAGGTAACTTTAGTTGAAGTTAGTATAGAAATTGGTTCACCTGCTTAGGCTTATGACTTCAATACCCCTTGATGCTGCAGCCTTGCATATAGCTGACCCAACGAAACCACTGCCTCCCAACACTACAAGCTGATAAGAAAAAAGGAACGTATTATGGTCTACTAAACAGACTGCTTAATTTGCATTTAAGGATTTCTCGAAATGGATATATAACGAAATAAATCACGTGTGCGAATTCAGACCCTCTCAGCCTTAATATTTGCTTCAACATCTATAGTGAAGGAGTTGTCCTTTATGCCTGCATCAGCATAGCTGCATTTGACACCAAACCTTGAAAATCTGCAGAAAAATCAAGCATTGGTCAATGCAAAAAATACAAATTCGTTACTAAAGAATAACTATATTAGTTTAATCAAAAGTTGGTCAATATGGATTTCTGGTTTTAACAATGTGTTCATCGTGGTAATATGCTTTATTATTAAAAACATTTAATGTTTTGGTTTCCTTAACGACAGTATTATTTCCATCAATTCCGTCCAAATTTTGACAGACCATTGACTGGAAACAAAATTGGTGTGAGGCAACTAACATAATGTTTACTAACTCATACGTTCCTCACATTTTTAACATGCAACTGTTTGTTATTCCTGCCAAGAAATACATGAGAGAAACGTAACAGTTAAAAACACCATTTACTTGCCATATCATCAGAAGACACACATATCATGCCTGATGTGCCAGTCATGAATTATGTCAAATTGTAAACAAACAATGAGGGTGATGTTAGTTTTTTACCTTATCAAGAAAACCAAATCAAAATAAACAGCTGGTCTTACAAATAGATGGTAACTTTAATTTTCTTTGCATTTTCGCAAGAACAATGCTTGAAAGAGTCATTCATTCTATTTACATCAGCTTTAACCACAATAATGATTTCTAATTCTTAATATGCCTACTAAATATATATTGATGTTAGTTCAATCTACAACCAAACTCCTTTGTCTTAAGTAAAATGCCACTCGGTGGTTCACCAAAAGAAAGATGATGCCAAAATTCAGGTTCCACTGAATAACCTCAATACTCGTTTATTCGATCTAAACCGTGTATGAACTTTTACACACACAAAAAATCACCAACTAAAAGAAACCTATAATAATATTGCACTACAATCGATGATACCTATAGTTAGTATTTAATAACTAACAAGAAACATTATAAACTCTTGGCCAAATTTCTCTTACACAAATAGATTCAGAATCAACAAAGTCACAACGATAACCAATTTAATAAGGACCATTAAAAATCTACACAGATTTTCAACATAACATCAAGATTTATGCTAGTTACGCCATATTTAAGCTGGATTGCAATAAATTAACATAAACTTGATAAGATTGATCCCTAACGGATGCCCGTAAAAAGAATGAAAAAAAAAAACCCATTGAATACAACCTTTAAAAAAGAATCATAAATTTAAGAAACATCATTGAAATGCATATTCATTTATCAAGAAGCAAAAAATGATACCAATACTCACCGGGGTAATACAACCCTTTACCCAAAAAAAGATGATACCAACATTTTCAAGTTAAATAACCTCAATGCCAAAAGAAGACCTATTGTAGCTTTCACAAGTTAAAGGGAACTTTATTAAAATTTCACCAAATACATTTGATAAACTGATGGAAACTTACCCAGTTACCCCCGATTAACGTTAAATTAAGTAAATCCAAAACAATAAAGTACACAAAATCCTTAAAATGTTAGTAGCTTATATTAACTCTATTAGAAAGGCCCTAGAAAACTAACCCAGTATGTTTTTTTTTTACATAAAGCATCAAACTTTAGCTAAATTAAGCCAAATTACAAGTAAATTGGGAGGAATTCAACATAAAACATACACAATATCCTTATAGATGTAAGTAATTTAACTATAAAAGAAAACTGAAATACAAAATCAAGAAAAATAACCCAGAATCTTTTTTACATAAAGCTTCAAACTTTAGTTGAACAAAGCCAAATTAAATCTGAATTTGAATGATTTTAACACAAAACAAACATACCCAGAAAGGGGATAGTAAGAAACTGACCTATTGGGGTTTGAGAAATGAGAATAAGGGATAGCAGAAGAAGGATATAAACATGTCTTTGAAGTTAAATAAGGTTGTGCAGAAATGGCAGCAGCTGCAAATGATAGAGATGAACAAGACATTTTCTCTGTTTGTGTGTTTGGGACTGAACCACTCTTCTCTCCAAGGTTGTGGTGTGGTGAGTTTGAGTTGAGTTGGTGAAGTATGTAATTCAGGATCGTTTTTAAATAGTAAAGTTTAAATATATTATATTCAATGTAAAGAAAAAAAGAAAGTTCTCAAAAATGAGATTTTCGGGAAAAAAAAAGTGTTTTAACAATTCAATCCATGATACTTGTTTGTTTATATTGAAAGTATTTTAAACAAACATGTCAAATGAGGAAATAATAAACACGTACCCTATCAAATTTTAAATTCATAAGTTATTATAACTCATTAGTGTACCAACTACCATGTAATGTAAAGAAGAAAGTAAAATAGACCCATCAATCATAAAGGCTCATTCCAACTAAAATTCAATCGCACCTTTTAATATAATGGTCACCTTTTGCCAAGTTGCCCTCTAGTTTTACAAGGTTGAATTCGTTAACAAGTTAAGTAGGTTCATTGAATATGATAACCACCTTAAGCATTCCTAAAAGGTTTCATTAATATTGTGAAAGAAAACTTGCTCAAATCCTCAATTGTTTTTATGTATTGTTTTTCTCAAACAATATTAAGAACATGAATTGATTGCCAGGTGTCACACCCCGTTGTAGCGGAAATACAGGGTTAACAAAGAATTGCATACTAATCAGAAGGTTAATAGAGATTACATCCATTTATACCAATACAAGTCAATACAAGTACAATCGTTCAAAGTGTGGACCCCAAAATACGGATACAAGCCATCCTCATTTGGAACTGGGCCCACAGAATACAAGTTCAATAAATTGGACAGTCAAATACAATTTAAAGCCAAAACATGAGAGCCCTCAATGTCTGATGCTAATTGTACGTCCAAAGTCAAAAGATTGGCCCTATAATGCCAAAGACGATTCCAAGACTTACTGATGGTCACCTGAAAAGCATGAAATTTGAGAGGATCAACTATCGAAATAGTTGGTGGGTTTACAGTGTGTTTGACTAAAAGATCAATCGTCGTTTGTTGTAGTTATTTAATACATGACGGTTCAGACCGAAGTCTAACCTAAATATATAGACAAGACGGTTCAGACCGAAAGTCTAACCTAAATATATAGACAAGACGGTTCAGACCGAAGTCTAACCTAAATAATATGACAAGACGGTTCAGACCGAAGTCTAACCTAAATAATATGACAAGACGGTTCAGACCGAAGTCTAACCTAAATATATGACAAGGCGGTTCAGACCGAAGTCTAACCTAAATATATGACAAGACGGTTCAGACCGAAGTCTAACCTAAATATTATGACAAGACGGTTCAGACCGAAGTCTAACCTAAATATAATGACAAGACGGTTCAGACCGAAGTCTAACCTAAATATAATGACAAGACGGTTCAGACCGAAGTCTAACCTAAATATAATGACAAGACGGTTCAGACCGAAGTCTAACCTAAATATATAGACAAGACGGTTCAGACCGAAGTCTAACCTAAATATAGACAAGACGGTTCAGACCGAAGTCTAACCTAAATATATAGACAAGAGGTTCAGACCGAAGTCTAACCTAAATAATATGACAAGACGGTTCAGACCGAAGTCTAACCTAATATATGACAAGACGGTTCAGACCGAAGTCTAACCTAAATATATAGACAAGACGGTTCAGACCGAAGTCTAACCTAAATATATAGACAAGAGGGGGGATCATTTTAGTTTGTCAAAACACAAGGAACAGTTTAGTCAGCCGACAACATGGCGATTTTAAGTTTATGTCTAGTTTAAACCATTTTGTAACTCGTTCAACACTTTCCCATGATTCCTTGTGGATACGATACTCTACTTATCTGTACTAGTTATTGATAATTAGTTTATATTTTTGATCGGCTCAACGACTACGATCAAGCACGAATGGTGAGGATCAAATCTCACGACGACAAGTATCCTACGTACCACTACTTAGCTATCAATCCTAGAATGCCTTTACCGAGAATGTGTTTCAAACTTTCATTTTACCAACCAAAGTAAATAAACATATTCGGATTTTCGAATTAAAAGTTACTAATGTATAAAAATTGATTCGCAAAAATTTTACAGTGAGTATCCACTGCGCCGCAGTGAGCCAGAACCTTGCTCACTGCGCCGCAGTGGGCTAAATCGAACCAGGGACCAGTACAAAGGCACTGCGCCGCAGTGGGCCATTGCCAAGCTCACTGCGCCGCAGTGAGCTAACCATGCACAAAACCAGCCCTAGCCACTGCGTCGCAGTGGGACTAAGCCCATGCCACTGCGCCGCAGTGGCCTCATTCTGCAGCCAGCACCAGCAGGTGCAAATATGCAGGAAAAGCCCAAATCGTTTTTCGACTAAATTCCTTTCATTATAACAAGTTTCAACATGTGCAATAGACCTGGAAACATACCATTTCGCCAACCATTTCGCCATTTCAATCATTTAGACCTCAAAACCTAATTCTAAGTCAAAACCTAATTAGGTTAACCAAACCAAAACTCATTTCGTTTCCATGGCTATCTAATTCATTTAAGAATACTGAAATTAAACTTGAAATGGAAATTAAATCAAATCAAAAGTTTGAAGAAGAAAGTTACTTACCAAAAGGTGTTCTTGAGAAATAAGAAGAAATATGAAGATGATGATGATGATAATGCCCAAAACCTTAATTATTATTGAAAGATGATTAATTGCTTTGATTTCCCTTTGATTTCTCCTTGCCAAAATGATTTAGAGCATAAAGTGAATTTTGTGTGTGTGTGGTGTGTGTTTGTCAGGGAGTTTTAAGAAAGTGATTGTCTAATTGAGATTAGGACTAACCCGATGTTAATTAATTACGAGTTGTCACACCAGGATATCGCGATACTAAACATGTTGATGTAAGTATTTAACCTTGATAATGCATGCCAAATCACTTTCATGTCTAAACTCGATCTATCGGACAAATTGTATTATACGTTGTACTTGTGTCATGTGTGATAAATGTAATGCATAACTAACTGAAAATGAAGGTTCAAATGCAGAAGCCAAAAGTTTGATATACCCAAATATTTATTTTGGAAGGCCGATGATTAGTTCATAAGCTTAAAAGACTCGATACATAATACATATTAATCATTTCGTGTACCTTAGTTTTTGCACATGAATGTGTTGTGAGCGGTTTTTGTGACAAATGAAGTTGGATGAATTACAATGTATATAAGCAATACTAAAATTGAATGTAGCAGTATGTCATACCCAAATATTTATTTTGTTTTATTAATCTTTATGTACACATATATGTTAAATCTATGAATATGAGTATGAATTATTATGTGATATACTAATATTATCTTTCAAGGTAGTCTATATTTTGCTACGAAATGTAATTAACTATGACCGAATGTCTATTGTGTGCACAAACTATCAGAACCTCTATTGTATGCACGAACTTAGTAAAAATGTTTAAATCATGTAAATAGTATACGTGGCACCCCATATGAGCTGCCACGTACAAGTTTTTGATTGGCTGGCCATGGTTAGTTACATAAATTGAACATTTTTACTAAGTTCATGCATACAATAGAGGTTCTGATAATTTGTACACACAATAGACATTTGGTCATAGTTAATTACATTTCGTACACTTAACCCAAAAATATATATATGTCTTAAAAATAAAAAAGTTGATTACTTATACTTCTATTATGAAAAAAGGTATACAAGAAAAAGGCTATGAAAAAACACAAATGGAGAATCGACAAAAATCGATCATTGTTATTAATTATCTTCGAGTAATACATGTAGTTTCTTTCTTATATATATGTGATTTAAAACATTGAAAATGGGAATATATATGTGCAATTGCCACAATTTTTGTTTTTACTTATATTAGTAATCATGAGTTAAAGCATTAAATTAAATAATTCTATGTATCAAGAAAAAAAAAAACAAGATTTTGGATCAAGTAGTTAACATTGAAGATAAGATTCATGGACTTTGATCCTTATTTTTTACTAGGTCAGGAGTTTTTTTTCTACCTCAAATACTACTAAAAAATAATTTATCAAACTTAAATATTGATAAGACAGTCTCCATCAAAACCTTCCTCATAAACCTCAAAGATAATATTAAGACCCATAACTCTTGGAAAATAGGATTAGAAGTTATTTACTTACTTAGCTATCGAGTATAAACAATAAAAAAAGAAAATATCGAATGACCTTGGCGTAAAAAGTAAGCTTTTTTTTAGAACAGAAGTCGTAAAAATAATATATTAAAAAAAATAGAATGGCCCATTCAGGTTTCGAACACACGACCTTGACGTAGTAAGTAGTACTGTAAGTTTTTTCTTAGAACAAAAGTCGTAAAAATAAGTAAACGCCCAGAGAAAAAGATCAGGCAAGTCTGTGTGTGTTTTTTGTGAGGCAAAAAAAAGAGGGGGAGGATGGGGAAATCGGCGACAACAAAAGATGACGCGCAAGCTCTTTTTCAATCTCTCCGATCTGCTTATTCTGCTACTCCTACTAATCTCAAGGTAAGTTCTCTCTCTTTTTTTAATTGTATTCTTTTTGTATGTATATATATAGCCCTAATTAAATTGTATGAAAACTGATGATTGTGTTATATATATATATACTTTCAGATCATAGATCTGTATGTCGTTTTCGCTGTATCCACTGCTCTAATTCAGGTATTTTTTTGCTTTCCTTTTATTTTCACTTTATTAATTTTATATTTATACATACCAGATTTATACTGCAAAATGTATGTATCTATGTGACTAACTGACTATGTATGTATGTATGTATGTATGCTAATGATATCTAAATCTAAACTAACTGGTAATCTACACATTATTATTTATAATTATTTTGTATTGTTACAATAGTCTCATCATGATTATCTCTGTGGAAATTAGTCAAAGCATATTAGGGGATAGCTATTGTAATGTAATTTTTATGAGTAAGACTTTTAGTCATTTCCGTATTCATAATTTATCCCATTTCACCCATTGGAAGTACGTATAACCCACATTTTATTCATTAATGGGTTGAAATTTACTCTTCTTTGGAAATTGCATGTTGTATGTGTGTACAAAGTTCAACTTCTGTCTCACTACACATGATGTTAATGCGTTAAATTTGTGCAGGATTTACCTCCCGAGCGTGCTTTTGCAGATTTTGTTCTCTGCAATTTGGTACTGCATTTGGTGATTATGAATTTCCTTGGATAACTCATCTTCAGATATGTTCAGTAAGATGAGAGCGAGTTACAGTCGTTTTCTTGGTCTCACTTTGTGTTATTGTTGAGTCCTGAAATCTGTGTTGGCAATAGGATTATTATTTTGAACCTTTTCAAACTTTAGAATGACCGAAATAGCTAGCAATCTATTATAGATTTTCGATACTGAGACAGGTTTGCAGTTATTGTCTTTATAGTCTTTCTAAAAGGCTCTTCGTCTCCCACTATCTGGTTATATGAGTGTGCTGATCAAATGAGTCGAAATTTTCATTTTATTTTACGCTATGTACGTTTTTAAATTGAAACATTTAAAGCATACAAACCAATAATAGTATGTCTTAAAATAAGATTCGAATTTACCAACTAAATCTATCCTGAATGCTACTAGGACATCAAGCAGAGTGTGATATGCGTAAACCTTTGAGATTGTATACACAAGTTATCCATAACATCTAGTAATATATCCAAATAATGTAGCATAAAATATATTAACTAACCAATGATAAGAAGTATCCCAATAATTTTAATATATAAAAGTAAAGTTAACTAACCAATGATAAGAACAATCGGTCAATGATTAACAACGCGAAATATATTCCACTTCTAAGAATAATTGGTTTCTAATGTACTGTAATTATTAATTAATTACCAATAATTTAACATAAAAAGTTTCCACATGGGCACTTGTTATGCTTCTTCTTCAATCATGTCTTCCTTCCGAGGCTTTCAAGCTTGCTACAGAAGAAAGGAGTGCTGGGAAAATCGGGGCGACGTATGAACTTGGAGAGCTCATACTCACAATATGCTTGGATGGTATCCACGTAATCCGTTATGATGGTATTCTCAATGACATCTCTTGCCAGAGTTCCAAGAGGATACGTCTCGTTAAACCCATCTGATGAATTCACATAGAACTCGATTCCATATTCCTTGGTCATCAACGAACATTGATAGTAATCGGTTTTTCCAAGGAATAAGAAGGCTGTTGTTGTACATCAGGATCCCCAATAAGAAGGTACAAGATATAGATAGATGGCATACATATCAGAGGACATATACGCATGGCCCTTTTACGGTCTTCCGAATCTTTATCTCTGAATTTTGCAAATTCCTCCCTCTCTTTGATTAATGCTGGTGCTGCTTCATCTACTGATGGGGTATCAACACAACTGTATCATCATCCATGATCACAAAAAACGAAACGAAAATCTTGATTTTCGATAGAGAAACAAAAACCCAAGCCAAAGGGGACTTGATCGATGGAACTTACGTACGTATTAAATAATTGGGGTTTAATTTTGATGAGCTATTTTTGAATGGTACGTACTTGAAACAATTAGTTTCGTTGTTTAGTCCGATCTCTATATATAAGGTGCATCTCAAGTCGAACCTAAGCCTAATCCTAATCCACTTCAAACTCATAGAAACAAATAACCGTTTGACTTTAAATCATACGAGAATAAGTATCCCTGCGTTGCGGCGGTGAGATGGTGGGGGTGTTAGCTAGATCATATAGTGTGATATGTCATAGAATGTAATAAGTCTTAGGAGTTGATATGTCATAGAGTATGATAGTCAAATGCCTTAGCCGTACGGACACCGCCCTCGGATTTAAAAATTCGTCAAAAGTATAGCGAATGACATCTCTAATGAAAGAGCATGAAATTTTAAAAACACCCACATGATTTATATAATTTATCGATGTACGTTTTTTGAGATAAAAGATTTTGAATAAATTGGAGGAATAAATAATTTATGGAGGAGAGAGAAAAAAAATGATTGGTTGATATTTGAGGAGAGAGAAATGATATTATAATTATTTTAGATAAATATAAAGAGTTAAATGTACGGATCGTCCTTGTGGTTTACACACAACATCACCTTTCGTCCCTATGCTTTAATATTATCAGCCGTCGTCCTTTCCAGGCGGATAAAGGTCAAGGTTAGTCCTTTAAGATAACGTCCGTTTGCTGGATTCCGTCAATCCCCACATGTGACCTTCACGTGAGGGCATTTACGTCTTTTTACTCATCTAAAGGACTACACTTGATTTTTTTTCTTCTCTTTCTTCTTTCCTCCTTCATACAAAATACAATCACCTTCATATATTTACAAATCACAAACCCAGAAAAATAATATCTATCATGTAATTCAAAATCAAGAAAATAAAGTTTCGATCTTTCACTAGATCTATTTGATCTATTCACTTTTCTTGGTGAATGTTTCTGAACAAAATAATCCAAGAAAGTTTCTAACTCCAATGATCTTTCATCTTTCTTTTTAATTTTTAATTTGATAAGATACGATGAGTACGAGGCTATTTGTTGGTGCTATTACATATCAATTGTACCCACTTGCCTACATTCCAACTCCAATAATTCAATGCTCTTTATGTTGATCAACGACCAAAGTGGTGGTGGGCAGCGGTGGCTCTACGGCGGCAGAAACATCTTTAGGGATTTCTTTTTCTTTTTCGATTGAAACACTATCCAAATCTTTTTCGATTGCCAACCTGAATATCATCTGGGTACCCCACTGTTAATCTCCCCCTCAGTGTTCTGTTGGTGGCCGGCCATCGGAGTAGTGGTGGCCAGCGGCGGCTGAACGGCGGTGGCCTGAATTCGAGGGTTTTTAAGGGTATTCTCGGATGTATCTTTTCCAAGGGTTGTCTAAAACAGATTTTAGACAATTGAACAATCACAGATATATGCACAAATTTGATGGCATCTTTCTAGATTTATATGTATATATAAAAAGTTGTAAATATACAAATTTGGGTTAAGTTGAGATCAGGGTATTTGTGGTTGTAGTATGTATACTTTGTATACAGAGATATAGATTAAAGTTTAAATTTGGTTTAGGATTAAATATGGAAATGGATGGACATGAAGATGATAAATGATTTTGGATCTTGATTAAGTTGGAAATGGATGGATATAAAGATGTCGAAGAAGAAGAAAGAAAGATGGAAAAAAAAATAAATCAAGTTTGGTCCTTTAGACGTGAAAACGACGTAAATACCCTCACGTGTAAGTCACGTGAAGGTTTTAACGGAATACAGAAAATGTCCGTTAAGTTAAAGGACTAACCTTGACCCTTATCCACCTGTAAAGGACGACGGCTGATAATATGAAAGCTTAAGGACGAAAGGTGATGTTGTGTGTAAACCACAGGGACGATCCGTACATTTAACTCTAATATAAAATATATAGGAGAACATTTTAAGAAAGTAAATATTGAAACTTAAAATTTAAACAAGGAAAATCTGTTTTATAATATAATATAGATAGTCATATTCGAAACAACTTCCTATTAAATTTAATTAATATGAATATTATATTTGTTTCGCCTTTTAAGGTTAGCAATTATATGTACACAATTAAATTTTAACCAAACATTAAAATTGTCTTAAAGTATTGTATAATACAATTATGTTATGCATACTTCATGTACATTTGAAAAAATATAAAATTTTACCTCACTCTTTATTAAAAGAAACTACTTTTTTTTCTCTTCCTATTACTCTATCTATATCTACTCTATATTATTATTATCTCTACTATCTCTATAAATATTTGTTCCCTCCATTTTTCCCCCCTAACTTTTCAACAATGTATACCCACTAATACATAATATACAATACATCTATATATATACATCTCAACCACTCATTTTTCTCTCTTCTCAAATCTCAACCACTCATTGTTCTCCCTCCTTCATCAATCGTTTTATTTCTTTAATTTATTCAAAATCTTTTATCTAAAAAACCATATATCGATAAATTATAAAAATTATATGGGTGTTCTAAAAATTTCATGTTCTTTCATTAGAGATGTCATCTTCTATGACCTATCACACTCTATGACCTATCACCCTATCATCTCACTGCTGCAACACGCGGGTACTTTCTCTCGTATTATAAAGCAAATAGGGTTTTAAGTTACAACTTTCAACAATGTACACCTACTAATGCATAATGTAAAATACATCTATATACCCCAAAATAACCTTATAAGAAATCTCAACTACTCATTTTTCTCTCTCTACTTAAATCCTAAAAACTCATTATTCTCTTTCTTCCATCAATCATTTTATTCTTCTAATTCATTCAAAATCTTTTATCTCAAAAACCGTACATTGATAAATTATAAAAATTATATAGGTGTTCTTAAAATTTCATGTTCTTTCATTAGAGATGTCATTCGATATACTTTCGACGAATTTTTAAATTCTAGGACGGAGCCTCCTATGACTTATGACACTCTATGACCTATAACCTCCACCATTTCACCGCCGCAACGCGCGAGTACTTTCTCTCATTCAAATAAAAGACATCAATGAACTATCCGGATCATCTTATGTTAATATCAATTGCATAAAAGTTCTTAAAGTCTATATATTTACATCTCTTACATATTAATAACTTTAATGAAACTAATAATATGAGCTTTATAACTAGTTTAACAGTAACACCCTACTTTATAAAAATGTGAATTTCCAAAAGTTTTAAATGTTAAATCAAACTCCGTTAATAAAATGCGGAAACGACTTTTAAAAATCCCAATTGATTCATAACAGAATCATTAAACAACTTTAAATGGTGTTACTAGCATCATATCGTCACAATAATTAAAGGAAATCCACAATAAACAATACGAAATGTCAACCGTCATAATAAATAAGTTCACTTAAAGCTACTAGCAAATGGGTAACTAAAAGTCATCTTTATTCATCATCAATAGCTACCCCATCTCTCGCAAATCTACTAGCTTCATTAGCGCCTAACCTGAGGGCACAACACAATTTTCACAAAACAAGTGTCAGCTATTAAAGCCGAGTAAGATAACAGGTTAGTTTAATAAAAGAGATTGCCAATTAAATCACTTCATAAAACAACTCATGCATATATAAAGGCACAACAACAATATCAACACAATCTGCATAATAGGAACATCAAATCCTATAATGTGCCTAGCAATCCTCCATATCAACACTAGCTACTTAACTGCACAAGCAACACAATCAACGCAAAGGTTATGCCAAATAAAACTACACAAATAAGTTGTGTGAGGCGGCCACATGACCAAATAGGAAACCTCACACCCGACTAGATGGGTAGACCTTACGGGGTCCATCATTGTCGTTATGGATAGGCATAACCAAATCCATGAGTAACCCGTTACTACACTGGTGGTCAATCACTTCACCCGGAATTACTCTACCAACGCTAATTGGGTCAAACGGGAAACATGTACAGTGCCCCCGAGTGATCAACGCAGCACAACTAGCCTAAATAGGCTAACTGTGGGTTAAGCTTAACACTTTCAACGCTATGCGCGAGACTTATCAACACTAGTGGATTTCATCCACCCAACTTGATCGTTGTCGTTGGGCCGATCAAAAATATAAACTAATTATCAATAACTAGTACGGATAAGTAGAGTATCGTATCCACAAGGAATCATGGGAAAGTGTTGAATAAGTCACAAAATTGTTTAAACTAGACATAAACTTAAAATCGAGTTTTGGATTGATTTGATTAAACTAAAAATGATTGTAAACTTAACAATAGAATTTAATAATAAAAAGGTAAGACCATTCTTATGATCCCAATTATGCTTTCAAAAGTATAACCTAACTTATATCCGTTGGAAATCACATAGACATGATTCGTTTTAATGCTTGGAATGAATGAACGTTAAGGACTAATTGATTAGGTTGTGATGATTCACGATAATGAAAACCGAGTAATTGACACAACTAAATTATTTATCCATTAACAGATTACCATTTCATAAGAGATTATTCCAATAATTAATGATTAACAATAAATTGAAACCAAAAGATAGATGGAAATCATTCAAGGTTATAAATAAATAATCATTCATTCAAATCCAAACAACATTAGATGCAAAACACAATCAAGAATTAAACATCTAATCCAACATAAATATAAGAAAGGTTGAATACAATTGTCTTACATAAGTGTTCACATAAGAATGATCTAAGAGAATTAGTGTAACATCCGTGAATTTTGACCCGTTGACTTTACGTGTAATTTGACTAACAATTTTGTTGAATGAATTAATTGGGTCCATTTTGTAATCATATGACTATGTGGTATGTTAGTCGGGTCGATGGTGTGTTAAATCGGCGTTTAAATTGTGTAATCGATTGTATTTTGGCTTGTGAAGAGAATCGGGTCGGCCCGTGGGTAGTCCACGACCCACTAGCCACCCATGACCCTTTTCTCCCCTCCCTTATCCTTTCCCTCACCATTCTTTCCCTATCTATCTATCCTTCTCTATTTTGCTCTCAAGTAAAAGAACCATCTCTTATTCTTCACCCTCAATTGCATCAAATTAGTGTTTTGGAGCTACCATAGTACAAGAATCATCATCTTGTTGCCTCATAATCTTCATTAAATCATAACTTGAAGTTCTAGTTCAAGCTTTACCCATTTTGACCTAAATTTGGGTTCTAGCTCAAGGAGAAGTTTGTGTAAGTCTAATTCAACTCTTTTACTTCCATTTATGCTTGCTTACATGTTTCTAGTCGTTTTGATGTGATTCCAAGTCTTTAAAATGGTAAAATGGAAATTAGGGTTTAATTTAGGGTTTGAATGATTTGAGTGTGAATGTGATGTTTTGGTCAAATTTGTGGGTTGGGTTATGTGTATTTATGGTTAATGATATTTGTTTAAGCTTCAAAATGAGTTTTGGAACCTCCTAAGTCGATTTGGGTGTCAAAAATTGGGGTTTGGGTCGTGTTTGGTTCGTGTTTGTATATCAAAATCTGCAGAACCTGCAGGTCTCGCGCCGCGAGCCCGGCCTCTCGCGCCGCGATAATCGAGTTTTAGGCCCACCTTTGTCTCGGAGAATTTTCTCGCGTCGCGAGTTTTGTCTTTCGCGCCGCGACCCATACTACTACTCGCGACGCGATCCTGACCTCTCGCACCGCGATCTTGGCCTGTTTCCTTCTTTTGTATTTCAAGCTTGTTACTTCCTTGTCAAGTCAACCTCTAACGTTCTTCTAAGCCCCAATCAATCCATTGAACATCATTTTTGATTTCCCACAATCAAACGAGTCCCGAATTATGAACGTTTGAACATGTATTGATATGTATGCATGTGTAACTATAGGTTGTGATCGTGTGGTGAATATTGCGCGCTTGTAGCTTAATCTTAACTTGTTGTAGCTGCTCAAGGTGAGTTTCGTATCTCCCTACTCGCTTGAGATTCGAGCTGAAAAGTGTAAACTTGCGTGCTTACTTACGTTGTTGATTGATTGATTGATTTGGTTTAAATGTTTGATTGATGAGACGGTTTATCACGTTGTTTGACTTGGTTTATGGTTGTTAAGTATTTCATTTATATTAGGATGGACGTACATACATGGAAGTCGGTTATGCCTTCATTGGGTTTTAGATGTGGTGGAAAGGCTGCGGGTGACCCTATATATAAGCATCTGGGACTCGAAGGAAGTAGAATCCTCTTAAGTGTATGTACGTATAGTTGGTTTAAATTGTGGTTAGTGGCTTATGTTTGTTGAATATTGATCGTTGGCTTATGTTTGTTGAATATTGATTGTTGGCTTATGTTTGACGAATATTGATTGTTGGCTCAGGTTCATCGTATATTGATTGTTGGTTTATGATTGATGCATTTACAATTGATTGTAAGCATTGCATACATTGCTGATGAACCCTCGGCAGGGGATTGCCGACATCCTGGTGTATAGATGTATGCACCCATTTTGGATGTAGATCTTGACCCCGAGTATATAGACATATATATCTCGATGTTTTTGAGATGCCGCTTTGTCCATGGTGATGACAAGCGAGTATCGTTGCATAGGTGACTGGAGATCACGCATAAGATAGGCATTTTGGCTTACTTACGCATATGGCATTGCATTGATACTCATATCATTTATGCATTTCTTATTACACGCTTTTGTACTTGTGTAATGTTGTTGTTGGACATTATTGTGTTTCTTAGAGGCTCACTGTAAGTCATGTTTAGCCCCCACTCGTACTTTATGATTTCTGTCTATGGTTCCTTGTGGACCATTACTACGAACTCACCAACCTTGTGTTGACTATGCTTAGTACACTTTTCAGGTAATCAGGTTATCCCTGGACGTGGAGTTTGATTGTTGCACGCTGTTTAACCCAGGCTTTGGACTTCATGGATCAAGGATTCATTGGCCTTCTTTTGCATTATACTTAGGATTAATTGCCATCTTCTGAATGCTCCTTTGTAAACTTTGATGGTTATTGCTCCTTTTGTATTTTGGTACTTGTTTCGTCTTTGTAATGGATTCACTGAATCTTTAAATGGATTTAGTTCTTGTTCTATTGTAATTCCACCTTGTGCTATATGATTTCCGTAATATTTCGAGCCTCGGCTTGGGGTGTTACAATTAGCCTTCCATGTTCATCAATGAATCTTCACTTTGGATTGTCATCTCCTTGATCTTGTGATTGAATGATGATTTGATGATGATTTTGGGGCTTGGGAATGGTGGGTTGCTGCTCTAGATCTCAGAAATTAGGGTATGTGTGTGTGTTTTTTCGTAAGTCATTATATACCCCAAGTTACAATTAAAACCCTTAAAATTCGACTTCTGTTCAGCACCTGGCGTAACCTACGCCCCAACTGGGCGTAAGGTACGCCCTTTGTATTTCTGTCCAGCGTAACCTACGCCTGGATTAGGCGTAAGGTACGCTCCTTGTAATCTTTGATCTTCACCTGGCGTAAGCTACGCTTAATTCCAGCGTAAGCTACGCCTACTTCAGTTTTGCCTGGCGTAAGGTACGCCTATCCTGGGCGTAAGTTACGCCCTTTGTAACTTCAGTTTTCCAGAATTCCAGAATTTGACTTTCTTTGACTTTGAGTTTCATTCGACTTCCTTTTCGACCCAATTAGTCCAAATAAATGCTTAGAACCTGAAACACTTAAACAACCATAAAAACGCCCTAATCGTCTATTAACAAGCACAAGACAATCCGATTTTATCCATTAACATCATGTCTTTTAGGCGTTTATCACAACTCATCAACACAATTAGGTTGCAACCAAATCTACTCATCAACACTAGGGCCCTTATCGTGCACGTGACATGACAACTTAAATCATGACTAGTGTTCTATGTCAACAAGTCCACACAAAACATCGCAACTCAAACAACAAGCTACATAAGTAAATCATGCAATAAACATCTCATTACTACATAAACATACATGAACAATACCCCCGTCAACCTCCCTCATATATCCACACCCAACATATGCATGCATGAGATACTTTAAGCAACATAAAATGGGGGTTTAATTATTAAAACTAAGTTTTGTTGTGTCCCTCATGTGTCAAAAGTAAGTTATCTTACCTTGTTCAAAGCTAAATATTCTCCACCGACTCTGCTGTTGAATAACACCTATAGATACAATAATATTATTATAAATCAATGAATTATCACCAACCAGATATTCATCTCATGACTTTTAGTGAATAGCCTGGATAATTTTTGCATGAATTCCATTACTACATGATATCATGTACAACGTGAGTTTCCCTCGTAATACAACTACATTCAAGTTTCTTTGTATTGCTTTATTATACAACTTTGTCCATAGTTTCATCAATTTAAATGTGATTTTATCTTAGATTAAGAATGTATTTTCGCTTTATCTTCCCTTTTTACTGAAAGTATCTATACTAGCGATACAAATGCAAAAATTAGTACGATACCTATAATGAAACTCGACCACCCAGGCCCCCTCCTTGGCTCCTTGCAATTTTTGATTTTACTACGATATCTAAAGTGAAACTATGATTAATTCAAGGCCGAAGCTATACCTTATAACAAACGGACCTCGAAGACGTCTATGATCACCAATACGAAACTCCAAGGAAACTTGTCTCTCATTTATCGTTGGTATTAACATGACGATGCTCGCAATAGCCTATCATTATATCGTCTCAATTCGATCAACCCCATAAGCACACTAGCGAAACCAGAAAGATGTCAAACCACATACACCATATCATCGATCATTTTTTTTAGCTTTCTACTTATCTCACACCACACGTATTGCCTTGATGACAAGGCGTATATCTCTAAAAACTTCCATGTGTGATACAATCATAACCCTCGAACTCGGTCTGGACATGAGATTACTAGTAGCTAGATAGTATAGTCATGCGTAATAATACTACATATCAAGAACCTGATTACAAGCATCATATTTAAGCATAACTAAAGAAAATCAACTCCACATGTTTGGATCCTCACATCTCACGGACTTCTCCCTCAACTTCTTATGTGCGCTACGTTGATGGATGGCTACTCATTAGAAACGATATCACACCATGACATCCGTTGATCATCATGTCTAAGGCTTCGTCCCTCCCTTCATATTTAAATAGCGGCTCAAATTAACGAAACCCTACTTGGTATTTGATGAGCGTCGCATAATATAGAAAATCGACTTCATAGGTATCTCTTTGTCATTCATTTACATGTTATACAAATTTTCATGCCCAGCCCTCTTACTATCTCATTATGACATAAAAAACCATAGACAATCTGATTATTTTTCTTTATATGTATCTTCCACCAATATTTAAATATTGCAAATGATTAATAGCTTAATACAAATCATCTCTAATATATAAAACATTATTAGTTAACTAAATAATAATTTTAATTATATATTAAGAATAATTTTCAGGATGTTACATTAACATGTTCTTTTTTTTGTTTGGATTTTTATATATATAATTTCCAAGGTTGTCTAAATCTTGTTGTATAAGTAAGTTGACTACTTGTTAAATACATCGAATGCATTTGAATAAGGACTGAAATAAATGTATTTGTGGACCCAAATCATGCACCTAAGATGCATTGCGAAGGCCTAGAATTGAGATTCATAATTCTTTGATTTATGCTACGTTTTTAAAACATTTAAAGCTTACAAACCAAAAATTTGTCTTAAAATAAGATTCGTGTGTGATATGCGTAAACCTTTCGGATTGTAAACACAACTTATCCATAACATGTACTAATACATATTATTTATTATTATTATATTATAATATTGTTATTATTATTATTATATATTTTTTTTGAAAGGTGAATTTCGTTTGATAACTTTGTGTCGTGGTTCGACAGCGGAAGGTCTAATATACGTTGTCTTAACCGGGTCCGCGCTAGAGAGCTCCCTCGAAGTATAAATGCCTATTTTAAATACCCGATGGGGGAAAACCCCCTACTAATCCGCCCGAAGGCACGACGGATTAATAGGGGTAAACCTGCCCCCTCAGACTTGAACCTGGGTATACCCAAACCAAGTCTCATAAAGGACTAATTAAGCCAAAACTGATGTATATATCATAGCTCAATATCACCTACTTTCTCAAAGAACTAATTAAGCCAAAACTGATGTATACTTGCTGGGAGTATCAATATCTTTTTAAAAAATTCGTTTTTGACCAATCATAATAATTTAACACAAAATAAATTAACCAATTCATGATATATAAGAACGGTTCAATAATTAGCAACGCATTAGAAATACCAGTACGTCATAACAAAAATATAGGTTTCTTAGCGAAAACAGAAAGCAGTAAAATTAATTAATTAAACATCAAAGGAGTTTAAAAACAAAAGGTGGGATCGATAAAAAGATTTCCAATTAAACGGGCACTTCACCAATTCTTCGATCATCATGTCTTCCTTCCGAGGCTTTTAAGCTTGCTACAGAAGAAAGGAGTGGTGGGAAAATCGGGGCGTCGTATGAACTTGGAGAGCTCATACTTACAATATGCTTGGATGGTATCCACGTAATCCGTTATGATGGTATTCTCGATGACATCTCTTGCCAGAGTTCCGAGAGGATACTTCTCGTTAAACCCATCAGATGAATTCACATAGAACTCGATTCCATATTCCTTGGTCATCAACGAACATTGATGGTAATCTGTTTTTTCCAAGGAATAAGAAGGCTGTAGTTGTGGTGCGTCTTTTTGTACATCATCATCATCTTGCATAAAAAGACCAACGTACCCTAAAAATAGAACCGCACCCAGAGACACTAGCCAAAAGGCAAATATGCCACCTCGCACGTGTTCATTATCTAGGAATGAAGATTCTTCTTCCCTCTCTTTGATTAATGCTGCTGCTTCATCTGCTGCTAATGCAGATTTTTCTTGCCCTTTTGTGATTAATGTTGCTGCTGATTCATCGGCTGCTGATGATGGGGGTATCAACACAACTGTATCACCATCCATGATCGATCACCAAAAAACGATCGAGAAACAATAACCCAAGCCAAAGGGGACGGACTGTTAGAATGTGTGGGATCAGATTCAATATCATCACTTCCCGAGTCCAAGAGATCAAGACCTGAAGCCCAACTGATCAAAGTAGGCCCAAGTTTAGGCCCAGAATTAGTGTTGCCCTAAGTTTCCATAAACCGTGTTTTTCTTTCTTATATAAAATAGATCTTGTGTAATCGTTGGTAATACAATTCAATAAGAAAACAATTATTCAGTTCTCTACTAGTTAACATGGTATCAGAGACATCAATGTTCCTGGTCTCATCCTTTACCAATTAACGTATTTTTTCTGCCTCATAACCGATCTCAAGCCACCATGGAAAGAACTTCCGGCGGCTATGGATCACAACTCACAATGAATCTCAGAGCCACCATGGAAAGTAATTCCGGCGGCTCTGGATCACAACTAGTAACCCAAACAAATATCAAGCAATACCCAAAACTCGCCGGTGAGATAAACCGCCGGTATAACAGAAAAAAACCCATAACCAAAACCGATAAATCTCACCTCAAATGTAACGAGTGCGGCATGAAAAGGCACACGAAGGAACAATGCTTCCAGATCATCGGGTACCCGGAATGGTGGTCCGACAATCACAAGAAAAACACCAAATCGACGACCACGAGTTTAGGCCAAACTCGTATGGAAGCCACGAGTTTAGACCAAACGCGTGTGGAGGCCACGAGTTTAGACCAAACTCGTGTGGAGGCCACGAGCTTAGACCAAACTCGTGTGGAGGCCACGAGTTTGGAGGCCCACGAGTTTGAAGCCCAGCCAATCAAGAAAAACACCAAATCCTTCCCTACCGCTCAGACTAGCTCCGAGTATAAAAGAAATACTCATGATGATCGGCAATCGGTTGCCGGATTTAGAGGAGTAGTGGCGGCTGGAAGAGGAGAAGGGGAGGAAGGGGTTACGGTGGCAGAGAAAAAGGGAAAGGGAAAAATCCCTTTGCCTTCCACACGGTCAAACAATATTAGCAATAATAAGAATTTTCAAAAACAACCCCTAACTTGTCATGGAAATGCAAATATAGCCAACGAAGATACTTTAAAAGAAAATAATGGGGAATGGATATTTGATTGTGGTGCCACCGACACAATGACCTATGACTTGTCGGATTTTAAGGTCATAACGAAACCCAACAAAACCCATATTAAAGCCGCAAATAAAGGGAAAATGGATGTAAAAAATGGTGGAACAATTAAATTCTCCACAGACATTCAATTGTCTAATTGTCTTTATGTGCCTGACTTATCACACAAACTTTTGTATAAGTCATGTGACAAAAGAACTTAATTGCTCAGTTCTCATGCATCCAACCTTCTGTTTGTTGCAGGACATCAGGACGGGACGGATTATTGGGCGTGGCACTGAGAAAGGAGGACTGTATTATGTTGATGAGGTTACTGAAAGTGGGAATGTCATGCTTGCTCATGGAACTAGTGAAAGAGAAGCATGGTTATGGCATAGAAGACTGGGGCATCCATCAGTGAGTTATTTGCATCTTTTATTTCCTAAACTTTTTCCGTTGAATAAAAAGATTGATTGTGAAACTTGCATTCTCGCAAAAAGTCATAGGCAACCTTTTAAACCCCGTAATAGTAGAGTTGAATCTCCTTTTTCATTGGTTCATTCAGATGTGTGGGGTCCTGCACCGGTTAGTGGAGGTCATAATTTCAAGTACTTTGTGATTTTTGTTGATGATTGCACCCGAATGACATGGATTTATTTTTTGAAAAATAAAGATGAAGTTTATGATAGATTTACTGTGTTCTATAACATGGTTCAAACTCAATTTCAAAAATCTATCAAAGTCATGAGAACAGATAATGGTGGGGAGTATGTGAATTCACAAATGAACCTGCTTTTTCAATCCAAAGGTATAATCCATCAAACCACTTGTCCTCACACCCCCGAACAAAATGGTGTGGCTGAAAGGAAAAATAGAATTCTTTTAGAGATGACTAGGGCACTTATTATTGAGTCCGTAGTTCCTAAAAGTTTTTGGCCCGAAGCTTTAGCTACTGCTACCTACTTGATCAACCGTCTCCCTACAAAGATTCTCGATATGAAAACCCCTTTGAAAGTTCTCTCTGAGTTTCATAAACTCCCATCAGTTCTTACTTTGCCCACTAGAGTATTTGGATGTACGGTTTTTGTTCATATTCCAAAATCATATCGTAATAAACTCGAACCGTGTGCTGAAAAATGTGTATTTGTGGGATATGGGGTTAATCAAAAGGGATATAGATGTTATAATCCTAAAACTCATCGTATGTTTACTACGATGAATTGTGATTTTTTGGAGACCAAGTACTTTTACTCTCAGGAACTCAGTGGTCAGGGGGAGGAACAAAGTGACACACTGAGTTGGCTTCAATATTCATCAGGAGTTCAGTCCACTACCTCATCAGAAGATCAGACTCCAGATAAAGATATACAGTCCTCCTCTCAAAGTGACAACCCAAATCCAGACCTGATATCCGAGGTAAGTAGTTCTGAGCCTAGCCATACTTTGAATAATATGGGTATTCCTGCTAATGAAGTACAGGAAAATGTTAATGGAGAGTCAGAAAATATAGAAGAAGTAACCCCTCCTGAAAATGCTCCAGAAAGTGCTCCAGAAAGATATGTTCTTCCGCCAAGGTCTACCAGAGGAATTCCTGCAAAGCGATATTCTCCAGAAAAGAGTTCTCGGTCTACTAAGTATCCAGTAGACAAATTTGCTAATATCGCAGAAGGTTTGTTCTCCAAAGAAGCAAAAGCATTTGCAGCAAAACTATATTCAGAAGAACTCCCGTCAGATGTAGAGCATGCCTTAAAATCAAAAAATTGGAAGGATGCTATGGATAGTGAAATGGAGGCTCTTATAAAGAATGATACATGGGAGAAGTGTATTCTTCCAAAAGGAAAGGATCCAGTAGGGTGCAGGTGGATATATACCATCAAATATAAACCAAATGGGGATGTAGAAAGATACAAAGCAAGACTTGTTGCCAAAGGGTACACTCAGACTTATGGCATTGACTATTCAGAAACTTTTTCTCCAGTTGCAAAACTAGATACCGTAAGGGTTCTTTTCTCAATAGCAGCAAACCAGGGGTGGTCTCTTCGTCAGTACGATGTGAAGAATGCGTTTTTGCACGGAGAATTAAAAGAAGAAGTGTATATGGATCCTCCTCCAGGTTTTTCCCGTAATTTTAAACATGGGGAAGTTTGTAGGTTGAAGAAGTCCCTGTATGGGCTTAAACAGTCACCTAGAGCTTGGTTTGGAAGATTTACTCTTGCGATGAAGAAATATGGATATCAACAAAGCAATTCTGATCACACATTGTTCCTTCGTCATAGAGGGAATCTAGTAACATGTCTAATAATTTATGTTGATGACATGATTATCACAGGAAATGATGAAAAGGAGATGGATCAACTAAAAACAGCTTTGTTTGCAGAATTTGAAATGAAAGATTTGGGAGATCTAAAGTATTTTCTTGGAATAGAAGTTTCAAGGTCTGAACGTGGAATTTTATTTGTCAGAAGAAGTATATATTGGATCTTTTAGCTGAAACAGGAATGATTGATTGCAAGCCTGCAGACACACCCATGGTCATCAATCAGAAGTTGTTTATAAAGACAGATGCTAAAGCCACTGATAAAGATAGGTATCAAAGGTTGGTAGGGAAACTTATTTATTTGGCGCATACTCGTCCAGACATAGCATATGCTGTTGGAGTGGTTAGTCAATTTATGCACCAACCTCAGGAAGATCACATGGATGCAGTTCTGCGAATTATCAGGTATCTTAAAGGGACTTCAGGTCATGGGGTGTTATTTAAAGCTAATGGTCATCTCAAGATTCAGATATATACAGATGCAGACTGGGCAGGAGACAAAGGTAATCGAAGGTCAACTTCTGGATATTTTTCAATGGTAGGTGATAATTTGGTTACATGGAAAAGCAAAAAACAAAAAGTTGTCTCCTTGTCAAGTGCTGAAGCTGAGTTTAGAGGTATAGCTAGAGGATTAACAGAAGCATTATGGTTGAGAAAGCTTGTGTCTGAAATCGGTTTTGCTCCCAAAGAAAGCATTCGAATCATGAGTGATAATGAAGCTGCTATCCAGATATCAGAGAATCCAGTTCAACATGATAGAACCAAACATGTGGAAGTGGATCGTCATTTTATAAAAGAAAAATTGGAGAGTGGGATCATCAAGTTACCTTTTGTTAAGTTTGAAGAACAGCTTGCTGATATTCTAACCAAGGCCGTGGGAACATCTATGTTTCATAAGTGTCTAAGCAAGTTGAATTTCGGTAATCCCGATATTCAACTTGAGGGGGAGTGTTAGAATGTGTGGGATCAGATTCAATATCATCACTTCCCGAGTCCAAGAGATCAAGACCTGAAGCCCAACTGATCAAAGTAGGCCCAAGTTTAGGCCCAGAATTAGTGTTGCCCTAAGTTTCCATAAACCGTGTTTTTCTTTCTTATATAAAATAGATCTTGTGTAATCGTTGGTAATACAATTCAATAAGAAAACAATTATTCAGTTCTCTACTAGTTAACACGGACTCGGTGGACTGAACTTACGTACGTATTAAATAATTAAATTGGTTTAATTTTGATGAGGTAGTTTGATTCGATCTCTCTCTCTATATATAAGGGGCTGGCGATCTGGCATGATAAATCAATCTCTCAACTCAATCCTAATCCTAATCTACTTCAAACTCACACAAACAATAACCGTGTAGGACTTTAAAATCATATACCAAACGATTTCCTATTAATTAAATCAATATAGATGTAGATTTTGTTTCACGTTTTTAGATATTTTACACATTACTATATACTGAGTAATATTTTTTAACCCAACCAAAAATTATCTATTTGTGAAATATTATCTAGCTAACCCGACCAAGATTACTCTTTATATAGCAACTTAGTTAATGTTGGTAATAAAGGTGCTATCTGGTCATATAGGTGTGGTGCTGCTCAAATGAGTCAATCGATCTTTTCGTTTTATGCTACGTTTTTTAGTTTAAAACTTTTAAAGCATACAAATCAATAATAATTTGTCTTAAAATAAGATTCGAATTCGCCAACTCGATCTACTCTGAATGCTACTAGGGCAGCTAGCGGAGTGTGATATGCGTAAACCTTTGAGATTGTATACACAATTTGTCCATATCATCTAGTAAATACATCAGTATATATCATAACTCAATATCGCCTTCCTTTTTTAAAGAACTAAAACCGAAAGTTAGGGGCATAAAACTTCAACCTTAAACATCATTGTACACAGTGTTCCAACCGTTTCCCTCAAAATTGACCTTCTGATGTAGCTGGGGGTATCATCTTTCTTATAATCATGCAAGATTCGTGTATAAAAATAAGATCCTGAACTTGGATTTATATTTCGGGAGAACATCATTTCTTTGCCGATGCCTGCTCTGAAAGATACCTACATATAACAATACAAAGTTATACACCAGCTGTGGCTGTAGGTTATGCAGTTTAGGAAGCTGGATATGACTATCTCCCAGAGATAGGGCGGCGCAAAAAAGCCGTATAGTGCAGGACCGCTACTAGTTTGGGATTAAAGGCTTATTACTGCGGATGTGATAATATAAAATTATCTCTGGTGTACTAAGAAAACATAAAACATCACTTACTTGCCAGTGTAGAAACCCGCAGAAAACCAAGCATTCAATACTACTGAAAGATCTGTTTCAGATGTCTTGTGTTGAGCCACGTCTCTTGAACCTGCATCTACTTCTTGGCCTTTCTTTCCCTCTGCAATTCATACACAAGTAGTGATGCTAACTTAATCACATGCAACAGGTTTATGAAGAAATAATGGAAACCAAAAACTTATCTAATATTCGTTCATAAGTATACTGATCTTGACCTAGATAAGGGGTACCAGAAGATTCTTTGGTAGCTGAACGAATAGCTTTCTCTACAGCTCCCATTGTTTCTTTAATAAAAGCATTATCTTTTAAAGAAACTGAGTTTCCATTATGAGTTAATGATGTACTACCAGCACAAGTTTCACCAGAGGGAACTGCTGCCGATGAGGTGTGTTGTGTAGTCGGGTATGGGTATACATAAGGACGGCAAGAGCATACAGGCGGTTCAGAAGTTTGGGGTGCAGGCACAGTATTGTATTGAGTATCATAAGCAGCACCATAACCATAACCTTGATAGTCCCAATTGCCATATTGGTAAAGCTGTTCTAATATCTTTTGCCTTTGTTCCTCAGCAGCATTATATTGGTTGAGTAAATTGTTATAACGTTCGGCACTTTCTGCATCACCATAAGCAGCATCTGTATTTTGAACCTGATCACCATTTGAAGGGCTCACAAGTTGCTCCACGACTTCTGAATTAGAATTTTCAGTTACTGAAGAATCCGCAGCCACTCCTGTATGTGTTGTGTTCTTTGGTTCGTCTGTGATGTTATCATCTGTCTTCATGTATCTATATACAAAGAAACCTTACGATAAGCCTTAAGGGACAGAGATAAGATATTTGATATTAAAAAAACACAAACCTTTTAGTTTCAATAGATCGATCAGAGACGTCGGGTCCTCTTTCTTCTGTGTGTTTTGTGATTCTTTCTTCCTTGAGAGAACCATTCTCACCTTGAATATGCATTATCTGAGCAAAAGGCATTCATTGCATACGGTTAATAATATTTAATTCTTCATTTATCTACTTTGACAGATATTGTAATCATAGTTGTCAAAGGCGAGCGCCTCTTGCGCCTAGGCGCAAAAGGCAGGCAAGGCCCAACCTTAACGCCTGAAACCCTAGGCCCAAGGCCCACTAACTGTATGAAGCGCCTGTCTACACTTATTCATATAATAAACCCTTTGTTCCACATAAAAAATCACATATATTATAGGGATATCACAACAGAATCTTTGTTCCAAAAATCACTTGGTATATATTATTATCATCAATATCATTCATCATACTATTCTTCATTTAACTAAAATGTAAGTTTCTTCTATTTTATATTATTAAGACTCTTCTGCTATTTATATACCCTCTTTAGCTGAAATTTTCTTCATTATCATTTGTTAGAGACACTGAAATTTTATATACTCTACGCTTTTTTTTTTTTTTTTTTTTTTTTTTTTTTTTTTTTTTTTTTTTTTTTTTTTTTTTTTTTTTTTTTTTTTTTTTTTTTTTTTTTTCCCGGGCCCGCGCTTTTTTTGCGCCTCTCGCCTAGGCCCCATTTGGGGTCATTGCGCTTTGAGTTCGCTTTCGCCTTTGACAACTATGGTAATGCCACATCTAATCATGATTACATACATCATCCACATTTCAAAGTCATAAAAATTCACAAAGCATAAATAACGACAGGCAACTTGAGCAGTCCACATGTTCCAACCCAAGAACAATATCTGGAAGACGATTTCCAGACTAACTCAATGGCCCCACTAAGAAGGGTATTCACAAGATCCTCCCGTCCAGAACCAACTGGGTACACACCTAAGAGTTGTCCCCAAAGTTGTAGATCGCACGGATTGAACCCGGGTTTCGACTGGAATTCCCTCCCAACCACTTATTTCAAAATCTCCTCCTTGTATATCCATTTTTTCAATTCTTCCAAGTTTTGTACCTTATGCTTAGCTACAGACAGCTCCTATCTTAACCTTGAGTAGCTTTCAAAAGAATAAATTACTTATCAATGCCAACATATGTCAGAAATTTAACGTAGCTCCTTAATCCTTTTAACATATTTCAAACGTATAATACGATTTTCCGCCACATTTACATCCTTTACCAAACCAATAAAACTGTGAAAAAAATGAAAGAAAGAAGAAGCACTTCTTGCATTATTTTCTCAAAAGTAATATTCATCTAAGCAAGGCCTATGTAGTCTTTACTTTGGATTGTATCAATATCTCAATCAGGAATTTCCTACAAGTATAAACTAGTAAACACACAACTTTCTTAAACCAACACTCATACCAATCACATACCATCAATTTTATAATAAACGTTCACATTTTTTATCTACAATTCCCACCCAACCACTATTTCAAAAATCTCCACTATGTATACTCATTGTTTCAATTCTTCTAAGCTTTTGACCTTATGCTTACCTACAGAAAGCTCCTATCTTTAACCTTAACTAGCTGTAACAAGAATAAATTACAAAAGCTCCTATCTTTAACCTTAACTAGCTGTAACAAGAATAAATTACAAAAGCTCCTATCTTTAACCTTAACTAGCTTTAACAAGAATTATTTACTTCTCAATGCCAACAAATATCAGAAATTTCACGTAACTCCTTAATCATTTAAACATATTTCAAACGTAAGAATACAATTATCCGTGACATTAACATCCTTTACCACACCACATAAAACTGCGAAAAAAAGGAGAAGAAGCACTTCTCGCATTATTTGCTCAAAAGTAATATTCATCAAAACAAGGCCTATGTAGTCTTTAAATTAGATCCTATCAAATATATCAGTCAGGATTCAGGAACATATAACAATTGTATTCCTAAAAAGTATAAACTAGTAAACACACATTTTTCTTAAACCAACAGTCCTACCATCGATTCTACAAAAAACATTCACATTTTTATCAACAAAAAAACAAAAATAAAAATCTTGGGGTGGAAAGGGAAAAGGTTAGTGACAAAATTAAAAAAGTTACGAAATTTTTATATGGGCATCTAAATTTTAGCAAATCTAAACAACGTATAACAAAAAAAATAATCCCTTTCTATGCTATTAAAATGCATATACTACACTATTTTATTATTATCTTTTTTTTTATGGGTGAAATAAACATAGAAAGAAAAGAAAGAAAGAGGGACCTTGTATTTGGAGATGGCATCATCAAGGGCTTTGACAAGGGCAGAATCGTCCAAAAGTTGAGCTTCCGCCATTGATTTCTTCAACTTCCAAGTGTGCCGCAAATGTACTGTAGCTGCTGTTGGGATCTTTTGGGAGTGCTTTGTACATCGGACAATTTAAAGGATACCCCCTTTACTTCTTACATATAACAACTTACATCCTTTTAATGTGAACATAATTTGTTATGCGTTAATAAAAGCCACTTGTCTCACAAGTTCAACATATACAGTAGCTTCAAATGAGTCACGACCGAAAGTAATCTACCTAGTAATTATATGTTATACTCTTGTATAATGTATTAACGTTTGGTATACTAAAATGTTAAAACTTAAAATGACAGTGTACCCAAAACAAATTAAATTTTAATCTATACTTTTATTGTAAAAATTTTAGTGAATAGTTGTTAACCTTTTCTAGTTTTAATAGCTAAAATCACACCGCTATCACTAATGCTTATCAAAAATCTTCAAAAACCATATAAAACCATGAAATATTGTTTATAAATTTCAATATAAAAAAACGACAAAAAAAAGTATATATATATATATATATAAGATAATAAATATGTAAAACCCTATACACTTTTTCATCAGCCCTTCTACTCTAGCCCCCTTCCTAATTAATCCTCTATTTTTCTATATATTTTTTAATTAAAATTTTATAGGCCGACCTATATTCTTATTCTATTAAAAAATAAAAAATTTTTATCCTTCTCACTAACCACACGAATTCCCCATCTTTCATGCACCTATAATCTTTAATTGTTGATCAACCAAAGAACTCTATTTCTAAATCTTTTATTTACTTCCCTACCCCAAAATCATAATGGGCGAGCTACGTCGTACGGATTAAATTACTTTCATAATTAAGGTATTAATTTGGAGATTTTGATGACAACTAGCTTGATTTAAAGTATTCGTTTTCTGATCTGAGGTGTGATTTGGGGATTCTGATGAAAAGCTTCAAGGTATTACTTTCTCTAAACAAAATATATTATATTTGATGATTTAATTTTATACATTAATAATCTATATGCAAGTGTGTAATTAATTTATCATAAATATTGCACATTAGGTGTTTCGATGAAATAACTTGGTCAAAAAAAAGCTAAAACTTATACAACTACACCTACTGAGAGTATTGAAAAATATAACGGTTTCGGTTATATCAGTCAATCGAATCGGATTTCCATTATTTGAATGTTATTATGTTGTTTAGGTTTAAACATTATACAACTGAAGCTATCAAGTTAACATATACAATGAGTGAATTAGTATTAGGTGCCTTATTTTTCATTTGGTTTAATTATTGATTCTTAATAACAACAACATGTCTTTAGAAGGGCTATGTTCAGTAACGTGTTGAGATTATCACAATTCCGACTGGCCTTTGGTATATGTTTGGAGTTTCAGCTGCTAGCTACATTTAATCTTCAACTTAAGTATTTATTTGTGGACAATTTCATAGGCAAGTTCCTTATAGAACACTTATCTTAACCAAAATGGCCCCTGCTCATTTTTGTCATGAATATGAGTATATGACTGCAAAATATTATACAAGCAATAAAGATTTATATACTTTGTTCATATTTAATCATTATTATTATTATTTAACATTGAATTCTTATGTTATTGTTATTATTATCTCTTTTAATTTACTTTGTTGTCCATTATAGTTCATTATGGCTTCTTCTTCAACAACAAAAAATAAGACAACATTAGTTCATCTTGAAGATCTTAAGCCAACACATGTTAACCATCATCTACGACTCCGTGTTGTGCATGTATGGACTGTTTCGGAGTGGAACAACCCGAGGAAAATCAAAACGTTCGAGATGGTCTTTGTTGATGAATTGATATGTATTTTTCAAATTATATATTTGTACAATTTTTGTTTCTCTTAAGTTGGAAAAAAGGGGTAAACTGGAATCAATATTTATATGGAGTTAATTTTCATATGTTTCTTCTTTAGGTTTCGTATTGATTAAGTTGTGATATTGGTCATATTGATGGTTGCTCGAATCATACTTTTACTGTGTAAATTTTTAAATCGTCTAAGTTGTGCATCTCTTTTTTTTTTTAATCAAGTTATGCATCTCACAGGCGTTCTATATATTTTTTATTTTTTTAAAACTAAAACTCTATCATAAGTCACCCATTTTTCTCCCCTTCTAAGTTCTAGCTCTACACTCATCTATCTCCAAAAAGAACTTAAAAGGTGGCTTTAATCTGTGATTGTTTTGAGCATGATTTAGTTTTCTAACTTAGTCTTTGCTAACTATGCTGTTGTTTTCTATTGTTTTGGGTTATTATATATATATATATCCCACTGCGGCGCAGTGGGAAACTTCTGTCCAGAATTCACAAAACCCACTTTAACACTTCAAATGACTTGCAAACTTTTACCAATCATATTCAAACCTTAAATCCCTTTACCAAACTTCAAAATGAGTTAAAGATACATGATTCAAATTCCAAAAGCTTTCATTTGATCAAGTGTAGCATTTACAACGAAACGGATCATTTTACCCAAGTTGACACATTACAAAAGATGACATACAAAATTGGAAATTTCGGCATGACCCATTCGTAAAATCATCATCCAAACCTGTTACGGATTATTAGTTTTACCAAAACACATTTAATCATGATCAATACATCACTACTACAAAACGACCCATTTAAAATATCCAAAAACTCGAGTCTAACACCAGACATCGTAATAATTTTCCAAAAAGACATAACAAGGGTACAATGAGCCGATAGTTCAGAGGGGGTCACTAAGGGTCCTATTACCAATACCATTATCCGCATTTAGCTAAAGCAATCATATCCATTAAGCGACTTTAACTTCAATCTTTACATTACTTAACTTTCTTCCGCATCCGGGACAACCTATAAAAAGGGTAAACAACTAAACAGTAAGCAAAGCTTAGTGAATAATCTTGCATACGTTTATACATACGAAGGAGGGCAATGCACAAGGACTGTTGCATATAGACTATGACACCGTCGTGTCATATCTATAATACTCACCTTTGTGCCAACGCATTACATGGATCCATATAAGCAAATGATTACAATCTCAATAAACAATATCAATGCTCCACATGAGCTATGTCCCACATGGACTATGGCCACTACTTAGGCCCGTAATCAAAGACGGCCACTACTTAGGCTCAACGCCAAATCAATTACCACACACGGAATCCACCATCATATGGTAATTGACCCAAGGCATATATAAAAGTATGCAAGAAAACTCACCTCCTTCGCGACCACAAATCAAAAACCATCAAAACCGCAATTACACGATAGTTATGCTTCAACCTAGCAATAATTCACAAATACATATAATGTCATCAATCACACACAAGGTCACTTAGCCACATTCAATTGCATCTTAGAACCAAACCCATCTTTTATAGTCTCACATTGTTCTTAGTTTGATTTACAACATATTCGCCTCTTACATCATTATCATAAGGCCAAACTCATTTTTATACAAAAAGTATCCTTTTCATTATTCGACCAAGGTGACTTCAAACAAGCATAACTTGAGTTCTACTCAATCTTTTTAGGTGATTCCAGTGGCCAAATTTACTTAACACACTTAGGTACATTTCATCTTTAGAGACCAACATGTTAATTATCCCTCAAGAGTGACTTCTGGTCGTTTTAAAAACACAAACAGTTGCTGTTCTTACGCACAAAACAGATTTGACCTTACCGACTTCAAATAATCGTAACTTGAGTTCTACAACATATTTTGACCTCATTCCAGTTGCCACTTCAATTTAACACATTTAGGTACATTTTATGTTCAGTGACCAAGACATGAATTAACTCATAAGAATGTGTTTTACTCGTTTTAATAACAGACGTAAAAATCAGTTTTGCTGAAAGATCAGCATGACAACCCTGAATTCAAAAATTCATATCTAGAGTTCTACTTCGTCTTTTTAACCCATTCCAGTGGCAAATTTGAGATAACACAATAACCTACATTTTCTTTTTAGGACTCAACAAGTGAAAATTCTGTTATAGGGGTGTTACACTCGTTTCAAACTCAGGGACAGAATCTGTCCAACTTGTTCTCACTAGTATCCATCAAAATCTATCATGCAACCTAATTACAACCCTAAATTTGATTAAATTACCATAACCCTAACTTGTATTATATAAATTAACTCATATATATGAAAACCCCCAAATTTCCCAAATATAATTCATTGCATGAACCCTAATTCTTAAAGAAATTAAAATTAGGTTAAAGAAATCCTTACCTTGGAGAAAAGAGTTAGAATTAATAGTTGGAATCACAATTTCTTCCTTCCTTCTTCCTTATGTGTGTCGACACACACACCCCACACACACCCAAAATCTCCAATTTAATTTCCTTACAATGAAATGGTTATTATCATGTTACTTGAAGATTCTTGATTTGAATAAAAGATTGGAATTGATTAGTAAGAATTGAGAAGGAGAAGAATCAAGAAGGTTTGGATGAAAAGAGAGGAAGGATGAATCACCATAAGGGAGGTTGGCTGGATATGTTCCCTTCCAGCCACGTTTTTGATAATAAAAAGAGGGTATTATACCCGCTATCCGCTAAAGTTCCAACTAATTCAACCCCATATTTAAAAATAAACTACTAGGAAACTATTTTAATGTCAAAACTATTAATAAGGTTAATTTTCATTGGCTTAAAATATTTAGGATGTTACAACTCTCCCCCACTTGTAACGGATCACGACCTCGTGATCTAAGCCACATCTAGCAACGACTCTCTAACTTTACGTTAACACGTCGTCATCCTTTCATGCTTTCATAGCGTTATGCTCTACCATATAGTCTTGATTTATCTTCTTCTTAAACGTTTCTTCACAAAGACAATAGGCTCCTCGACGTTGTCTTATTTTAATTCACTTGAAGTTCAATTTCTATTATAGGTACACGTGAAACCTCGACGGTATAATACTTCATAAAACGAGAAAGGTAGAATAAATTCCTGGAAGTTCTGCGGGAAATTCCAAACAAATAGTAACCTTGTTGATTTGAGCAAGTATTTTGAAAGAATCGAAAACCGAGACCTTAGTTTTTCCTTATATGCAACTTGTAACACGTCTCTCTAAAGATAACTTCTTCATATTACACAATTACCAAAATTGAACTTGATAAGTCTCTCTCCTTTATCCGTGATGTGTAATTTCGAGTCTTAAATTTATAACACGAACTACCTAGCTACTGTCTACTACACACTTGCGGGCAGTGTACCCGTTCGTATGCAATATAGTTACTTGGTAAGTACGAGGTCGAACACAAGGACTTTTATAAGCAATTGTTAAATACAATGATACAGAAAATAGGGGGGTTTTATGGCCGAATTGCCACGTTGCAAAAGTTAGTTAAAATTGTTAGTAATCCCGTAGGATTAATCGCAAAAGAGAATGTTGTTGTGATTGTAAAACAATAGTTTAAAAGGTCATCTACTTCGACTCCATGACACAACTTATTTAGGTTGCATTTAAGTTAAAACCAATTCAAATATGTTGACTTTATAACTAGGCTAGATAAAGAACTCACTAGTAGGCCTCCTAGCTTATTACCCTATCCGACCCATTAACCAATTGTTCGATCCCTAAGATTCCGCTACCACGTTCACTATCAAGACCTACTAAATTGACGAATTTGTATTGTTATTGTAAACAATCTTGTCTACCGATTCTACCAAACCGTTAACACTTCGAATTCTATTATCTATTGTTGTTTATTATCTCGCTACCACAAGTTAACACCTATCAATCGTACCCAATCGACTAGAACAATGTGCTCCTAAACTTAGCTACCACTAAATCATTCACACATTGTCAACAAATCAGTAGATAAGATCATAAGAACTCGAAATATTAAGATCACGACAAAACGTTTAACAATCAACTTGAATTCAAAAGATTATGCAACCATAATTCATTGTGTCACTTCATCTCAGTAGATGATGAAGTATTTAGCTAGACATAATCATAAATAAGTCACAAATAGCAAAAGAAAGAGTAAACATCTTGTACCAAAGTGTGAAAGACAATGAAAAGCTAAGAAAATCGATGTTGGAATGCCTTGAATTTCTCGAGCAACCCTTAGATCTTGGAGAACGTAAAAGCTGCTGAAAAGTGCCTCAAGAAACCCTAAAATCGACCCAAAGTGAAAGTATATCGAATGGGAGGGTTTTAGTCTTGTATTTATAGTGTTTACAAAAAACCCTTGCTGAACCGACCTACAGGTGCGACGCACCACTTGACAGGTGCGGCGCACCTGCCTTGTATCAATATCTTCAACCACCCCGATATGCGGCGCACCAGTGGATTGGTGCGTCGCACCTTTCTTCTTTCTCAGAATTCCAACTTTTCTGATCAACTTATGCGGCGCACCAAGGTATTGGTGCGACGCACTCCTTCATTTTTCACCAAAACTTGTAATTTTCAACTCGTTTCTTCTCGTACACGTACACGAACCATCCAAATGCATCTTTTAGCCATCCAAAAGCCATTTCTCACTATTTTACCTGTTCTAAGCCTGCAATCACTAACAATACCATCAAAGCATCGAATATACATATAATTTGCACATAATTAAGCTTAAAACGACTTAGAAACAATATGGGATTATACATATAAATGGACATATCAAATTCCCCCATACTTAAGCTTTGCTTGTCCTCAAGCAATTTCAGATTTCAAAACAAACTTTCCCTTGGTTCTCAATTGCATAAACATGACAATAATCAAAAAGAAGCTAAACCACGAAAGTTAGAAAACAAATGAGAATGGTTAAGCAGTTTTAATCTTAAATGAAAATTGAAATGTTTGACAATATTTGAATGATCTACAAGCCTCGAAAACACAACTAAGCACTTTAATCAAATGAAAGAAGAACATCTCAACTAACTTTCTCCAACTAACAAACTATTGGGTTGAAATATTGTATCAATCACTCGAAGCCTAGTCGTGATGCATATATTTTAACCATAGGCTTGTAATAGAATCGTTCCTTCATCGTCATGGCGCAAGCACCATATAACGTCTATCAAAAGAGGTAATTAAACGGTTGTAATGTACAATTCTGAAGGCTTACAAGGGTCATTAACAATTGTGTATGGAATTTTGGGATATAATTGGTGTTAAAAGAAATAACACAAACAATTAACAAAGTTTTACATATAGTCTAATCCAACACAACCCATATCACTAGTTGCCATCTATCCAAAGCCCAAAAGACGTTCTCCCGACACTACTCCCCCAATAGACCGATAAAAACCGACACCATTGTGGTGTATTACCATCAAAACGACTTTTAACCACCATATCTTACCGATTTTGGCTTAAACGAACATTGCCAACTTCAAACGAAAAATTATGAACAATTCAAGAATCTTTTGTTGGTAAAAACATGTACCAACCTTCATAAGAGATCATTTGACATTAAATCCTTTTGTTGGTTTTAAACTAACTACCAACTTAAATACCAAACATCTTAACAATTGTTGGTTTAATTAACTCACCGACTTAACTTGATTTGACAAAAATGAGGGAAATACCAACTGAAAGTCCAAGTTCTTTTTCTTTCTTTTTTTTATATTTTTTCATTCTTTTTTTTTTTTAATGAACTATTTTTACCCTGCCTAATTGGTACCCCCTTTTTATAACTTTGAAACACATTGACAAATCAAAACTCATACTAATTAGAATAATCTAGGCTTTATCCATAATCATGACGACATCAATCTACCCCCAATAAACGGAAATATACCAACCCGACACAACCAAGACAACCCCAAACCATCCAACTAGCATAGGCAACTAATGACCAACCAAAGATTTCGACTATCGGTATGGCGAGGAAAGATTAAATATTTGGGTGGATTTAACACAAACAAAAGGTGAGGCGCAACAAGGTGTCTACTAGTTTCTTGCACTAAAAATGAGTGCAAACAAGGGTTACAATGGAAATTCACTAACCGATGTGATTAGCTACTAAAACACATGCACACAAACATGGTTTAACAATAATGACATAACAAAGGGTGAATAAACAAAGAAAACACGGTTAATTCCTAAATTTACCTCTTTATCATCTAGCAACCACGGAACGATCAACTAGGACAAGTTCTAGAATCAACGCAATCACCGGCACACTCATATCAAAGAAATAATCGGAAATGGAATGAATTAACCTCAAACTTGCACATCATAGTTCAGAGCTCTAAAAGAGACCCTTACTTCTGGATAAATCCAAAAGCCTACGAGAGGGACAAATTTACAAGACTAACCAAACCAAAACCGTAACACCTAACCAATCTATAAATGAATCAAGATCCTTACATATTTGGTGTTTTGGGATAGAAGTGTGCTAGTCATGTAATCAATCCAGAAGGGATTTGCCTAATCGATCACTCAAAACACATTTCACGAATTTAAAAAATGTTAACCAAAGGAATTTATAGTTCAATTACTAGTATGATTAAATCTTAAGTGACAAAAGTAATTCAACTATATGGACAAGCAAGCAAAAGTTCAAAAATGTCTCAAAATTCATCCGGCTTTTGCCTATTTACCTCCCCCCCATACTTAAGTTGTACAATGCCCTCAATGTACAATGAACTAAAGACAATCTATGGGAAATAGGTAAAAGCAAAAACAAAAGAAGAAAAGATCATGAGAACTTGCCGGATGTTTGGTAATGTTCTTATGCTCGGTAGAATCGTCTCAAAATGAATGGGCGTTGAACTTACTGCCAGCATATGCACATGAATCGCTACCTTTCTAAAATGCACAAAACAAAACCAAAAGAAAACTAAAACATAACCATTAGACATTAGAACATAATTATAATAATTCACCAAGCCCTCCCCCCATACTTATTGTTCAACCATACAAAACCAAATAACTAAGCTAAGTACGGAAAAGGAAATTGTCGTAACGCCAACAAAGGCAATTACAAACCAAACGAAAATAAAAACTAAAATGAAACATGCAACCAACAATGTCCGAAGCGCCAAGATCAAACCAACATAAACACGATGACTCAATGCCCAAGGTAACCGGCACCGCCATCAACAAACTCACCATCATCAACATCAAGATATCATGGAGGAGGAAAACAGGAAGGAACACTATCTGCTCCATCAGGATTACGGGCCTCTGCAAACCAATCTCCACTAGGAACAATGTTAGGAGTACCCATCGTGGATCGACCTCCAGCCTCGTCTCCCTGTGGCGTATGGTAACTAAAGAAATCACCTCCATATCGAGGCGCACCGGTATAAGTACCAAAACCTGTAGCCTGGGTGGAAGGATCAAAGGCTGGTGGAGTGAAACTATACTGCTCCTGTGTATACCCCTGCTGAGGAAAAAGGTAATCAAAAGTACCCTGACTAGGAGGTACTATCTCTCGAGGAGTATAGGTAGGAAGCTCAGGGCGCTCATCCTCCTCCACATCTCCGTACTGCTGCTCATACTGCTGCTCATACTGCCTCTGCCACATAGGACGAAAATGCTCCTGCTGATCCAAAACACGACCAAGCATACTATTAACCGTCCGGGCATTATCAAGCAACATGTCCGTAGTACTCTCCAAGCCAAAAATCGATCCCTGCATAGAAGAGAAATCAAAAGCAGATGATGAAGAAGAACCTCCCGCAAACTTAGGTGCACTAGAACCATCCTCCCTACGCCTTTTCCCAACAGGCCTCTGATCTTCAGGCAAATCACCAACAAAAACATCCTTACCATCCACCTCATAAATCAAACCAAACCCCGCTAAATCATCCAAACCAAAACGAGCACAAGGAATCCTAACCACAGCCCTAGTATTCCTTGTTGTATCATATCCCAACATAGCATAAACATGAGCAATGAAATTCCCACAAACTATCACCCGATCCTTATGGGAAACAAGATACTTAGCCAGAACATATGGCGCACAAGCATAAGTGTACGGAGAGCCCTCATAGAATAACCTCATTAACCAGACATCAGTGGGCGAAACTTTATCATTATGATCAGAACGAACCAAAAAGCAATGAGTAATCATACGATGAATGACCTTCAGAATAGGTACCTGAATTTTCGATACCTTGCTAACCGTCATAGCCAACTTACCACTACCCCCAATCTCAAACCAAAAATCCTTAGTGGTCTTATCATTACTAAACCCAGTCACATCCTTATCATAAACTCCTTCCCGCAAAAACTCATAAGCATTAATCTCATTTAACTCATTCCCCGAAACCATCCCAGTCAAATAGGCAAACTCAGGCACTGTGCAATGCCTTTGAATACCCCCAGCCCGAAAGTGAATTACTTTCCTTGTAAAAAACTCATCAAACTTCAAATTTGTATCAACCCGAAGGGTACTCAAAAACTCAAGACACCACTCTCTAACCGGTGTCATATCACAATTGAAAACCTTTTCCCACATCTTGTAAGTCTTAATCTCACCATTAGCATTCCTATTCTTACAAGTTAACATTTTCTGAATTGGTTCTTTCAAATTCACCTTATCAAAATCCGCCCAAGAAATAACTTTAGGTTCCATAACATGTTTATACCTTAAATCTTGGAGTCGGTTCAAGTAATGCACCCGCTCATTCCCCGTCACACCAGGAAATTGCAACCATTCATGCGGCTCCACCGGGTGGCTTTTCACACCCAAAACAACTGAACCGTCTCGGTATTTGTAGTTGTCATTCGGGTCCGGTTCGGTAAAATTGTATCCACGTGGAATTCCCGGAACAAACTCATTGCCACTTGACTCTTCAACGGCCTTTCCTTTCTGTTTCTATAACACAAAACATCAAAACAAGACAAACGTGAGACACACGAAACAAAACAAACAAGATCTACCATTCTGCAGCCTTGGTGCGGCGCACCTTCTCAATTTTCAGAAAACTTTTGCCCCCGATATGCGACGCACCTCCCAAATGGTGCGGCGCACTCAACTGATTTTCAGAAAAAAATTTCAATAATTTTAGATTTCTTGATTCACCAATGATCAATCTTCCCTCGAAAATTCAAACAATATATAAAACTTAAAACATCATCAGAGGTCAACCCAAGTCAACTCTCAAAATCCACAAACCCTAACCACAATTTGGTCCAAAATCATAAAATTAATCCAAATCAACACTAATTTTGACCAATTTAAACATCAATAAACCTTCCCAAACCTTTTACAATCAAAACCCCCAAATTAAATTCAAAACCCTAATCCGAATTTCTTAATTTCAGCAAAAATTACTTGTACAAATTAAGTATCCTCAATTACAAACAAAACCCATTCATAAGATTTAAGTAATTTTGCTTTAATCACATCAATTTTGAAAACCCACTTAAATTCGAATTACATACATGAACATTGATAGATAATGGGAAAGAAACAAACCTTTGAGAAGAATCCTCTAGGCATCTTGAAGATTAACAAAGAAAATATAGAAATTAAAGATTTAATTTAGGTTGGGAGGTTTTTGATTTGAGAGAAAATAAAAACTCATGAAGTGCTTGGATAGAATAGTGATATTTTCGGCCCTACACAAAATCTCAACCCAATCCTCAAAAGTCAACAGAAGTCAACAAAGTCAACTCGGTCAAAATACAGGTGGTGCGGCGCACCCACTTGTGCGGCGCACATTTGGTGCGGCGCACAATTCAATCAGAGAATTCACCAATTTTTGTAACACCCAAGGTGCGGCGCACCTCTTACATGGTGCGGCGCACCTATGCCATTTTCACACTTTGTACGTACCTTGGCTCGTTTTAACTTACCGTAACGCATCTCAAACACTTCTGGGCCTGCACATCTCAATTAAAAGCTATAAAAACTGAAAAATAACAAAACCTAACTAAGAAAACAAAAATCTTTTTGGTTTTTTCGATTTTTCAAATGTTTTTGGGTTTTTTTTAAAATAAGAAACAAAATAAAGAAAAATGAAATGAAAACACACGGGTTGCCTCCCGAGAAGCGCTTAATTTATTAATGAGTCTTTAGCTAGACTCCATGCCATGCTTATTGATTCATTTCGAAAAATGGAAGCTCGTCAAAGACGACTCCCACATTTTCCTCTTCTTCATGATAAGTCTTCAACCTATGACCATTAACAATAAAAGTGGTTCCATCCGATTTAAACAATTCAACATAACCAGACGGATAAACATGTTTGATCACATAAGGGCCGGTCCACCTAGATGTCAACTTGGGTTGCTTAAACCTATACTTGGAAAGGAACAACAAAACTTTATCTCCGGCTTTAAAATCCTTCTTTCTAAGCCTACGGTCATGCCACACTTTAGTTCGTTCCTTGTAAAGTCTCGAGTTATCATAAGCATGCAACCTAAGTTCATCTAGTTCATTTAATTGCATCGATCTCAACTCACCGGCCTCAACTAGGTCCATATTGCAATTCTTGAGCGCCCAAAAGGCTTTATGCTCAATTTCAATAGGAAGATGACAAGTCTTGCCATAAAGCAACCGGAATGGGGTAGTCCCAATCGGAGTCTTGTAGGCGGTCCTAAATGCCCATAGAGCATCATCAAGCTTGGTAGACCAAGACTTTGGGTTATCTCCTACGGTTTTCTCAAGAATTCTCTTTAATGCCCTATTAGTATTTTCAACTTGGCCACTCGTTTGTGGGTGATAAGAGGTTGAAAAACGGTGAGTGACACCATACCTCTTTAGCACCTTAGCGAGTTGGTGATTCGCGAAATGACTTCCGCGGTCACTTATTAAGGCCTTGGGCACTCCAAACCTACAGAAAAGCTGTTTCAAGAAGTGAATGACAACACGTGCATCATTCGTTGGCAAGGCTTTAGCCTCGGCCCACTTAGAAACATAATCGACAGCAACAAGGATATACAAATTCCTATTCGATGGAAGAAAAGGTCCCATAAAGTCTATGCCCCAAACATCAAAAACTTCACATACCTGAATAAAGTTTTGAGGCATTTCATCACGTTTGGAAATGTTACCTTGTCTTTGACACACATCACAAACCTCAACCAAAGTATGCGCCTCCTTGAAGATCGTTGGCCAATAAAATCCAGCATCGTACACTTTCTTACCGGTGCAGACGGTCCATAATGACCACCGGTTGGCCCGTGGTGACAAGCATCTAGAATTTGTCGAGTTTCATCTTCCGACACACACCTCCTTATCATGCCATCTGCACATACTCTAAACAAAAATGGTTTATCCCAAAAATAATGTTTAATTTCAGAAAAGAACTTCTTCTTCTCTTGCTTTGACAACTCCTCGGTAAGGGGGATGGGGGGAGCAGGGG
>CM067171.1:134572235-134585613 GCA_034093135.1 Erigeron breviscapus | reverse complement strand
AAAACTATACGAATACAAGCTTCACAACTAGTCCTTTGAGTTGGTCTATTTCTACTCTGCTTAGAAACACTTCTTCCTTTCCGTTTGGAACCTTCCCTACTACAAACAATCCACTTATATTTTACAAATTTCACACCAAAATCATCTTTAGCAGTCTTATGTGAAAACCTCCTAGGTTCAAAACCACCTGATAATGCATATTGACTATAAAAGTTGAATGCTTCATCAATACAACCAAATTCCATTCCCAATGAAGGTTTAATCTCATCAGCACATTCTGGAATCCATTTTGAACCAAATTCAGTCTTAATCTCCTTCCCAACTGTATATTTCCTTGGAATATACTCAACAGCTACAAATAAATAAATAAAAAAAAATCAATATTCAAAATTAAATATGATTTTACAAAAACATTAATGAAATAACAAAAATAATTTATATCTGATATGAAAAATAACTACATTTACATGTAATAAAATGAACAAGTAATAAAATCAATAGAAATTAGAAAAAAAAAAAAGAGACTCACTTTCTCCATCTGAAATCGTTAATTCCGTATTATCTGGATATGAATCGAAAATTGAGCTATCAGTAGATGTAGAGTCATTATTTTGATGATTAATTTCTGAATTTTCTTGATTATTTTGATGATTATTTTGATGAATCAAAATCGTTAATTCCGTATTATTTTGATGATTAATTTCTGAATTTGAGTTTAGAATGATCGCCATGAGAACGAGAGATTTAGGGTTTGAAATTGACGAAAAAATGATTTAAAGGAAGAATAATTCATATTTATAGTAGTTTTTGGAGTTAACGGAGAGGGGTAGATTGATTTAACGGTAGACAATGTGAGGGAGAGGTGAAGAAAAGCAAGAGCAATGAGGAGGGGAGAAATACAGGTTCTCACTGTTCGCACGGGTGTTGGAGTTCGCTCCTGATCCCTTTACTATATATATATATATATAGGGGTTGGGTATTGTAAAACAATATTAAAGTAAAACAAATAAGACAAGATCTTGACTATATCATGATAAAATTGATGCACGAAGATTCACGAAGCACATGATGCATGATGATTTTTAGGATGCACGGTGATTTTCAATAAAGAGAAACATATTGTTTTATCTGTTTTACTTTAATACTTGTTATATTTTACCTAGATATATCATATATATATAACTATATATCTACATAATATATATATATCTAGGATGGTTAGATGAGCTAGACCCGGATAAATTGAGTCCAGCTTAATTTGAGTCCAAAAAGGGTCCATGTAACTTACACATGTGTAAGTCGTGGTGGCGGTGGTCGCCGTCGCCGGAAAATCATGGTGGTGGTCGGAGATGATGGTGGTGGTGGTAGGAGGTGGTTGGAATTTGAGGAGATGGAAGAAAATCAATTGACTCAAATTGGACTCAAAATAAGCTGGACTCATTTTATCTTTTCTATATATATATATATATATATATATATATATTATATTTAAATGTATACAAAGTTTTATATAGTTGTATTTCTAATGTGGAGTAAATGAACTATATACTTCAAGTATAAGCTATGCCATCCTCTAGAGGCTCGTTTTTAATCTCGATATCAAAAACATTCATAAAAGTTTTTGCATACCCCTATATTAATAGCGACTTTAATTGGTGTGATCATTTCATATCATAATTTACAATTAGTCAATGACCTAAAAGCTTGTAAAAGTATGCACCCATATATCCAGTTATATATGGAGCTGGAGTCAATATATACATAATCAGTACAATGTTGAAATAAATAACATCCAAGTTATTGGATTTTTCTCGATATGAAGTTATTTGTAACACTTAAAGGCTTTGGGCAGTTGCATAAGCGCCAAATTCCGATAGTTGGTCGTTAGAAATATAACAATAATAACATACAAGTTATTAGTCTTCTTATAACATACTAACTTTTTCATTTTAAACCTAAAGTTTAAACCATGGGAGACGTAATTTTTGAGAAGAGGACAAACAAACATACACGTTTTATAGTTACAAAGTTGACTAGAATTGATGACATATATTAGTTATTACCCTGTGCAATTCGGCGAAAACGGTTGTGTGTGGTGGTGGCAACAACAAGTACGTAATTGATGTAAAGACATTTTCGGTAGTCTATGTATTTGGTATATAGATGGGTATTACTACTGGGGTTTGAGTGGATCTAAGTTAGATTTGTTAACAATTTAGGAAGGCATTTTGGGAACTTCTTATTACATATAAGATAGCTTATAATATTATCGATCGATCAATATTCTAATGTAGACTTATATGTTACAATTGATGAAGGTTATTGCTCGATGTGTATGTCAGAGACAAACAATATTGTAAAGCACTAGCAAAATACCACATACTACCTCTCCAATGTTTTAGACTAGGTGCGATGCGGCGGCCTAATTTATTTTCTAGATAATTCATTGTAAATGACATCTAATAAAAGAATGTTATAACTTCATTAGTAGTTCTACCCCGGGGATTGTTCTACCGCAACCAAACCCACTACCATGTATCACTATTTAATACAATAAGATAACTAACAATAGAGTTTCAATTTCCTGTAAAAGCATACATCCTTACAAAACTATATATCATACAACAAATAGTAGACCATACAACATACTAAGTAGACCATACCAAGAGATGTATATCATAGTCACGATCTTTGTGATGTAGCTTGTTACCAAGACAGGTTACGAAACACCAATTGAAGCCGACACAAAGACCAATGTTGTGCTATCAAGTCTGTGGTGCTATCAGCCTATCAAGTCTGTGGTGCTAGCAAGTCTGTGCTGCTAGTAGCCTTCTCACTGGTCATTTTGAAAGGAAATAAAGGATCTTTAATCGTGTCCAATATATCATGTGACAATATAGCAGTAACACTGGTAGACCGTGAGTGTGTGAACGTGTTAAGTCAACCAAATGTTGTTGTTCCCAAATACTGGCTATGAAAATGTAAATGCCTAACACTAATTAAACATCAAGTATAGCAAAAATGTTTATATGTCACAATTAAAAATCAAAAAATGTGATACATTATCAAGCTGCAAAATATTGCAAAGATAAATGAATTCAAGCATGATGAAACCTACAATAATGATTTGATATTCAAAACATTTTTGGCAACTTAGTATTTCTATTTTAAAAGGTTAAAAGAAAATATTGTAAATCCACTTAAAATAAACTCATCAAGACGACTATCATCTATAATAAAAGAGAAACTTTAATTCATAATTGAAGAAATTTCGACCATTAGATGAAGTTCAACTTTTAATTAGAACCATTAGATTAAAATGATAATCTCATATATCTTTTTTAACCTTTTTAGATTTAATTTTAATTTAATAAATTCAAATATAGTCATTAATTATAAAAAGTAATTTCTTTATTTTAATTACGAGAGCAAGTACCCGCGCGTTGCGGTGGTAAAATAGTGAGGGTGATAGGTCATAAAGTGTGATATGTTATAGGAAGTGATATGTCATAGAGTGTCATAACCAAATGCCTTAGCCGTACGGGCTCCGCCCTCGGATTTAAAAATTCGTCGAAAGTATGTCGAATGACATCTCTAATGAAAGAGCATAAAATTTTAAGAACACCCATATAATTTTTATAATTTATCGATGTACGGTTTTTGAGATAAAAGATTTTGAATGAGTTAGATGAATAAAATGATTTATGGAGGAGAGAGAAAAATAAGTGGTTGAGATTTGAGGTGAGAGAAAAAAATGAGTGGTTGTGATGAATGTTGAATGTTGAAAAGTTGAAAGTTCAAAAGTGAATTTACTTTATAATATAGTATAGATAAAAAGCAATTATTTTAATGATATATGTAACACCCTTCATTTAAAAATACGGGTTTCCAAAAATTTTTCGCCTAACGGCGTCAAAATAAAGCGGAAGAAACATTAAAAGTCCAAACCAATTAAAATCTGTTTGGTTTACTTATTCAATGGTGTTACTAATCGCATCATCAAAACAAGTTTAATAGAAACCAGTCGGCTGCCCAACACAAAACAACCGACTACATAATAATCCAACTCCATTAAAGACAAACATAAACAAATGTCTATAAAAGTTCGGCATCTATGGGTAGCTAAGGACTTCATCAAGCTATCTACCAATTCCTCGCTCATCTTCATCAACTACCTCAGCTACGCTAAACCTGAGGGAGCAACACATTTCAAAAGACAAGTGTTAGCTAACGAATTAGCTAAGTAAGATAACACTCAAGTTATAAAACAATTGTCCATTTCAAACATAATGGATTTAAGTACTTCATCAAGGCACAACACATATCAAACACACAATACTTCATAATAGGATGAACCACCCTAAATGTGCCTATCTGCTTTACTTCATTACACACATATAACCACATAACTGCTTTCTACATTAACTGCTTTACTACGTTTTAACTGCTTTACTACATTTTAACTGCGTCAATGTGCAACATAAGTTACACCCGACTAGATGACAACCATTCAGTTGAACATCAAACGTCGTTAAGGAATGGCAAGCCAATCCCCTAGTAATCCGTATGTACAAGACAAATGAGGGCGGGTAGACCCCTCGTATTACTCAACTGCATCTCAATGACCATGTTGCAAGGAGCCACCCAAGCAACCTACGTCAACGCACTTAGCCGGGCTAGGGCAAGTACGGGTTAAGCTTAACACTTTCCTGCATCAAAGTTTTACGAGCTCGAAACTGCATCATTTAGTTTAGGTGACTACATTACCTAAACATTTACTACGTTAACTGCTTTTACGTTTTGGACCCTTAAACATGCACGTGACATGGCAACTTAGCAAGTCTTGTGAACTAGATGATCAAGCCATACAAACATGCACAACATCAATCAATAACAACATATACTGCATCTCATAACATCACAAGTTACTGCATATCATAACACTACATTATACTTCATACATAGCACTACATCCTACGTCATATCATAACATGCACTACAATACATATCATGAGGGACTGCATTTCAGGTCTCAAAGGTCAACTACATAGCCCACATTACCTCCCATGTAACCCACATACCCATAAACAACATACGTTACCGATTGGGAAGTTATAATTATGAAACCATCATTTGTTGAACCCTCAGCGTGACAAAAGTAGTGTATCTTACCTCAAAGAAGCGCACGACGATAGGCAACTACGTTATCGTGCAAGCAACTAGTCTCGTCTACCTATATATAGTAAACGACCATTAGACACGCTAATACTCACGTTATTAAGGACATATCACAGACCTCAACACCTACAAACAAGACTCACGACTACGACTACGCATTGGAGGTTCATTTTAAAAGTTCAGTAAAAGACCCTGTTGCGCCGCAATGACTCCATTGCGCCGCAACCTAACTCTCTGCTTTACAATTGCGCCGCAACCCACTCGTTGCGCCGCAATTCAAACCTCCCCAGTTGCGCCGCAACCAATACGTTGCGCCGCAACTTATCCTTCTGGAAACTAGTTGCGCCGCAACTTTCCCCGTTTCTGCACAACTTCGATCGATTACACCCCAAACCAGATCCAAACGACTCCAAATCAATTACATGACTTTCATACATCAAAATCCTTCATTTTCAAACCATTATAATGCAAATAACTCCTTTATTAAACCACTCATGATTTGCATTATCAAAACAAACGTTATTTCGACATCAATTGACCCTCCAATGGTCTAGATCTGATTTCTAATGACTCATATGATCAAAAAGACATAAAATCAAAATCAATATACCTCTATTACCTGAAGATCACAATGGGGATGCAAAATACTCGATCAATCACTCCTAAATCACACGTTTGAAGGATTTTCGGCTTAGAATTTTGATAGGGGATCAAAGGGGTGGCTAGGGCTTGAGAGAAAAGTTATATTTCTGCAAATGATGAACTAATGACTCCCTCCAAGACCCTAAACCCGTTTTTGACTTTCACACCATGTCAAAATTGGTCCCTAAGCTTCATAAAGTCATATTTCTTGCCCAAAACACCTCTATGGACTATATACAACTCATTAAACACTTTGAACACCTCAAAAAGGCATTTAACTACATCTTAACCACATTACTACATCAATCAATAAGACATTCAAGTCCCACACGCATAACACATTAACTACATATAAGCATACAAATCTATCGACGACTTAACGACACGTTATGTTGACTTAACGACTCTAGTCAACCGTTAAATAAAAAGATTGGGATGTTACAATATAATTATGGAAAATAATTCCTAATTTTATATTATCTATTTTTATAACCACTTTTAATATATTTCTTTTCTTTATATACTTTCTCTTGTTTTATGTCTTACGTTGTTATCAAATTATGATTTCATATAGGAACTTTATCATATAACGTAATAAATATTAGTTATAAGTATTTACTTTTACATCGTTAGTATCTTATAATATTTAAATATAATATTACCGATATATATATATATACCATTATTAAAGGGGGTATGGCGGATTTTTGGGTTTCCGTTAAACCACTAAAAATAGAAATTTTATTTATAAATCTCTAATATTTTTGTTTACATATCCTAATAATAAGTTATAGATAAATTTATATTAATTGTTAATTTAAAATAAATATAAATATTAAACCATATATATTGTTTAATACATATATACATAGTTTAAGAAAACTTACAATGGGGATAGAAATATACACAGCGGATGATTAAGACGAAGAATGATTATTATTATTAAAAAGACTTTTTTTTTTATGGTTTTTTGATGTTTTTTGTGGGATATAATATGAAGTGCTAGAAGGGATTTAAGGAGTTAAGGGATTTAGACTAAGAGAATCAGATAGGAAATTAAGCTGCCATATGAAATATGGAGTGCCTTATATAGGCATTACAATTCCTATTCTATACAATGGACGTTCCTATCTAATTATTACAACGGAAGAAATTTTCAACAAAAGAATCTACATTATTGAATACAATCAAAAAACTTTAATAAAGTAAATAGTATTGTGTCTGCCATTGGAATCTTGAATTATTGTTTCTAATCGTCATGGCTTGCATCATGTCTTCTAGAAAATTAAAAATCTCTGTGTGTGCTATCGATTGATACTGGAGAAACTGGAGTGGGATCATTGTTATCATCTTCAGATCCGTCTTCATTTGTAATATCCCATTGTTCTAGATCTTCACTTTCTCCTATGAACGGGAGAAACATGGTCCAGTTATGATGTGCCCAAATCTGAGTATAATGACTTTCTGCTAATAATTTGAATTGTCTTCTAGGAAGGAACATTGGTATTTTTGGTGTCTTCTGGGCTTCAGTAATCCATTTTGCTCTAATATTTTTTCTAGCATATTCTAATTGGTGCTTTTATTCTCTTGATAGGTTTGCTGGGCAAAAATCATCATCTAACCACCAGTTGATATCCATGTCACTGGCTGTCTCTATACAAGCTATCCCTTTTATTTGTTTTTTAATTGCTTCTATTTCACTAATGAAAATTCTCTTTCTTGATGGTCTGTAGGTATGGTTATCCATTTCTGGAAATGAAGAAAAGATTTTGCATCCTATAGGGTTTGAATTATAAGATGCAATGTTTCCAGCTACAAATACTAATTTTTCTCCTAATTTGTTGAGTAAATTCTCTATTTTATGAGTGTAACTAAATTCTAAGAAATCAATCATTCCATTATGGTAATAATTGATTATCTGGTCTTCAGGCATATCTGTCTTTTCTAAGTTTATTTGTAACAGGAAATGTGATTTTCCCAAGCTGCTTCTTCGTTGGACTACATTTACTCCTTTGAACTTTTGCTTTTCAAATGCAAGGTTTATAATTTTTAGCTGCAAATCATAGAGTACTAAAGGAAATTCTCTGCGAACTTTTTCTTCAATAATCTGCTCTACTTCAGGGAAATCATCTACTAATGGCTTCATAGTGTGTAACCATGGAATATCCAAAAGTCTTGCCTTGAAGCTATCAAAGTCTCTGTAGATTCTTGTACCTGTTTCTTTTTCTTTTTTCTCTAATTTTTCTTGTAATGTACTAATTTTTTCTAACATAATTTTTTCTTTTTCTTGAAAGATTCTATTCTCTAATTGTATAATAATATTTTCTGTATTTTTTCCTTGTTCTAATAATTGCTTTTGAAGACTAGCAATTGTCTCTTCTTGAGCCTTTATGATTTGCTCAGGACTAATTTGTGCTACATCAGAAAAAGTTTTTGTTTCCTCTGGTTCTATATAAAAATCTTTTAATCCAAAGGCTTCTCTACATGCTTCTATTGCTTCTGAAAAACTATAATACCCTTTAAAAAGAGGTTTCATACATTGTATATGTTTCGCAACTGTTTCCCATTTATTAAAAACTCCTAATTTTGTACCTTTAAATATAACATAATGAGTAAATTTTTTCTGTCTCTGTTCAGGAACTACTAAATTCTGCTCTCTAAAATATATACTCATAGCATTTAGAAGTTGGACTTTGTGTGATGTTGCTTGTCCCACTGTTTGTAAATGCCAGAAATTATCTAATAAACACTGTTGTTTCTCTGTTAAACTAATTCCCTTAAGGGGTCTAAACTTTCTAAGGGGTTCTACACATTTTGGAAGTGAATAGGTTCCAAAAAATATAACATTCTCTGTAGGTGTTGTTGGTTGTGTGGTTTGAGGAATATAAAAAGGTGTTATTGATCTATCATGGGGTCTAGGGGTTGTATATTGCTGAGGTGATGGTCTAGGTTGTAGATTTATTTGGGGATTATTATAAAATGATGAGCTTTGTTGTGATTGTAAAATACTAATGTTATCTAATCCATATATTTGTTGACTAATAAACTTCTCTGTTTGTTGACTACTGGATGCTGCATTCATGCCAGATTGCATGAGCTTCTCTGTGTTATCACTATCTATACTCATCGACGATGAGCTTCTCTTTGGACGAACTATCTTCCCTTTACCTTTATCTTTTTGATCCATCTGCATCAAATTTGTTAATGTTTCTAGATAACATATCTGCTAATCCATTATTTTTTCCTCTAATATGCTCAAAATTTATTTTATAACCACAACCCTGTATTATATTTTGTAAATTTACCCATCTTGTCCTATTCATCTTCTTACTTTGATCATTTCTAATAAATTTTACTATTGCTTCACAATCAGTTCTTATTGTAAATTCTTTATGTAAAAATATTTTAAATTTCTCTATAGCATTAATTAATGCCTGTATTTCAAAATCTAAACTAGTCCAATTTGTTCCTGCCTTATTAAAGTTTCCACTTGTATATGAACAAATTTTTTCTGTATCTTTAGCACTATATTTATCAGGTTTACAAAGAAGGATTGCTCCCCATCCTTCTTTACATCCATCAACTTCTATAATTATATAATCTGTAACTAATGGCAATTCTAATGTTTTATCTTTTTAACTGCCTCTTTAATTGTTTTAACTAATTTTATATCTTCTGTGTTAAAATGTCTTTGACCATTTTTGGTTGTTTTACTATATAATGGTCCTACTAATTTTGAAAGATTTGGAATAAATTTTCTAGCATAATTTACTAATCCTAAAAATGCTTGAATTTGTTTGAGATTTTCAAATTTTTCTGGAAACTCTAATATTTTTGTAGAAATATGAGGTTGTAATTCTATTTTACCATTTCCTATTTCTAAACCTAAAAATGATATTTTTCTTTTGAATAACTCCATTTTTCTCTTTGAGACTACTATACCATTCTTTTTAATTTCTTCGAATATTTGTTGTAGATGTCTCTCATGTTCCTGTATTGTTTCACTGGCGACTAAAATATCGTCAATATATACAAGACAAAAATCATATTTAAGGAAAATACTGTCCATAAATCTCTGAAAAATAGAAGGTGCATTTTTTAATCCAAAACTAAGAACATTCCATTCATATTGTCCTTCTGAACATGTGAAGGCTGTCCATGGTTTAAAACTTTCTTCTAATTGTAACTGATTATATCCTGATTTTAAATCAAATTTTGAAAATACTTTCTTTTTCTGTATTAAATTTATTAAGCTATCTTTGTTTGGTATATTATATCCATCATCCTCTGTATTATCATTTAATCTTTTATAATTATATACTATTCTAGCTTTTCCTCTTTTGATTTCACTATGGTTTCTAACTACAAATGCTGCTGACCTATGAGGACTTTCAGATTTTCTAATTAATTTTTGTTCTATCATTTCTGGTATTTGTTTTCTGAATTCTTCTTTATCTAATGGACTATATTCTATATTTGATGTTCTAATTATAATGTCTGGATTCTTTAATTTAAACCTATAAACATATTTAATTGTTGATTTATTAATGTCTTCTCCTATTAATCCTATTTTTTCTAAATGTAATATTATAGGATAATTTATACTCTTACTAACATCTTTTCCTTTTTCTAGTTCATGTGACATGAATTCTGTTAATAATTTTATAGCTTCATTTTCTACTTTTAGTGAATGATTTTGTGTTTTTAAAAATTCTAAATTTCCTTGTCCACCACGCTTCTGTGCAAACTCTGATGTCTGTGTATATCTAAGTGTAGGATAACTATATGTATTTTTACTAAGTGTAATCATATTTTTAGAAATTGTTATTGATCCTTGTAAATTAAATATAAAGTTTAATCTTATAACACTTTATTTTTATATATATATATAGGGGTGGGTTATTTGTAGTACAAGGGGGGAAAAAAGTACAAAAAGTACATGTGTAAGTTAACTTACTTCCTTCTTCTTCCTTCTTCTCCGGCGAGACTGCCGCCGCCAACCACCACCATGATCATCTCCGACACCACCATGATCCTCCGGCGAGACTTACACATGTGTAAGTTAACTTACACATGTGTAAGTTAACTTTCCGGCGAGAATCAGGTTCGTTTTCGGGTGGATACGGTACGGGCCAGAGGCCCTTATCCGTTCTAAACTGACCGTCAAGGGACGCATATGGGAATCGTATGGATTTGATGGGCGGCGATCCAAGAGATGGTGACGGTTTGCTACGGTACGGGCGAAGCCCTTGCTGCCGGCGCCGGCGCCGTGGTTGGGGTGGTCGGAGATGATGGTGGCTGGTGGTGGTTGTCTCGCGAAGGAAAAACCTAGAAATTTTAAACCCTAAAATGCTAAAAAAGTTGTACTTACACATGTGTAAGTCTCGCCGGAGATGGTCGCCGTCGCCGGAGGATCATGGTGGTGGTCGGAGATGATCATGGTGGTGGTGGTGGTGGTCGGAGATGGAAGGAAGAAGGAAGTAAGTTAACTTACACATGTACTATAAAAAGTACATGTACTATAATTATCTTTCCTCTATATAGGGAAAGGTTATTTAGCCTAAGAATAATAATAAAAAAAGAGGTTGTAAAGATTAATGACAACATCACATTTTCAACATGTTTCTATCCTAGCCTCCAACATTTTTGGAAATATTTTAAATATATGTAGATGTTAACCACAATGATGCTTAGGTGGAAGATGTGTTGCTCACGTGGATGCTGATGTGTCACCTAGAGTAATATGGAGCCGCCACCTAGGAAAATGCTGACGTGGCGCGACGAGGAGATGCCACGTGAGCGCTTTGAGATAGCCTTTTATATATATATAGTATATGTATATTTATTAATGGAGATCAAATTTCAAAAGACATCTAGATATTATAATATGTAACATATATAGATCATGTGAAAGAAAGAATAAATCAATTAAATTAGGATTTGAAATTTAAAAGAAGAAAACCATGGAGAAATATGACCAACACTTTTAGTATGTTACCACTTCAACTTGCAATAACAACATCAAGAATTGGTGCATCAAAAATGCAAATATGAAATAAATAATAAAATAATTACTAATGAAAGAAAATAGATTACATAATCCTAATACAAAAAAAAAGAAAAAAACAAAGATAAAATTATTGAGAAGTTGAATCGATTGGTTTTTTTACGCAAAATCTTGTGAAGAAAGAATACCTAAAACACATGGATTATTATTTATAAAATTATTTTTAGTCAAAAAAAGAAAAAAATATGAATTCCTTCTAAAACATGGATCATTAAATATGAATAGATTTTGAAATTGAATTATATTGAATTCAAAATGTGTAGGATGTCCATAAAGTTTAGGAAATTTGAAAACGTGATTTACCTATCGTGATTTCCAAATAATAAACAAAAACCATCATAGTCCAAGTGGTTATTTGGTTGTCATGTTAAGCTGAAGGTCTTAGGTTCTATCCTAGCCTCCAACATTTTTAGAAATATTTTAAATATATGTAGATGTTAACCACAATGATGCTTAGGTGGAAGATGTGTTGCTCACGTGGATGCTGATGTGTCACCTAGAGTAATATGGAGCCGCCACCTAGGAAAATGCTGACGTGGCGCAACGAGAAGATGCCACGTGAGCGCACAATGATGCTTAGGTGGATGATATGTTGCTCTCGTGGATGCTGATGTGTCACCTAGAGTAATATGGAGCCGCCACCTAGGAAAATGCTGACGTGGCGCGACGAGGAGATGCCACGTGAGCGCTTTGAGATAGCCTTATATATATATAGGAGATTAGTTATAAGTATTTACTTTTACATCGTCAGATTCTTATAATATTTAAATATAAATTATTACCGATACATAATTTAGATATTAAATATATATATAATATATATATATATATATAGGGGTTGGGTATTGTAAAACAAGTATTAAAGTAAAACAAATAAGACAAGATCTTGACCTTTAGATCATGGTTAAATTGATGCACGAAGATTCACGAAGCAATTGATGCACGATGATTTCATGATGCACGGTGATTTTCAGTGAAGAAAAAACCTATTGTTTTATTTGTTTTACTTTAATACTTGTTTTATTTTACCTAAAACCTATATATATAGAGAGAGAGAGCCTAAGATAATAATAAAAAAAGAGGTTGTAAAGATTAATGACAACATCACATTTTCAACATGTTTCTATCCTAGCCTCCAACATTTTTAGAAATATTTTAAATATATCACTACTAGAAAAATAGCCTTTAATGACACCTATTTTGTGACACACGCATCTATAATGACAAGCAAAATTGTGTGTCATAAAAAAACTGTCATAACTAGTAAAATCTGAAGGACTTGTGACACGCAATTGTTAGCGTCATAAAAAAATGTAGTGTAACACGGGATACACTTTCCTTGCGTGTCATCCCTAAGCGTCGTCTTATTATTTTGTTTCCCGCTGTTGACAAAAGCTTATTTCCCGCTTGACAAAAACCCCCCAAAAAAAAACCCTAAGTACTGGCTGGTAACCCAAAAAACCCCCCCCCCCCCCCCCCCCCAAAAAAAAA
>CM067171.1:134551116-134571235 GCA_034093135.1 Erigeron breviscapus | reverse complement strand
TTTTAATTGTATGCTTGTGAACAGGTCAAATGTTTTAATGCTCCATTGCAACCCTCAGAGATAGTTGGTGTAAAAAGAGTTGTGCAAGAAAAATTGCCTGAAGGAGTTAATGAGAATGGCCTCACACTAACAGGCTTTCTTTTCCTACATGCACTATTCATTGAAAAGGGCCGTCTTGAGACAACATGGACCGTTTTAAGAAAGTTTGGGTACACTAATGAGATAAGGCTTTGTGATGATCAGCTCTTGCCTCCAATTAAAAGAACTCCTGATCAGGTGATTTTGATAGTCCATATTTTTGTAAGCTTATTTTGGTTTGTGAGGTTATATTAGTTCAATCTTCATTGGTGTTAAAGTGTTATCCAGCTGTACGTGTAATCAGATTGCAACGTGTATGTGTACTCATGGGTACCAGTAAATGGTTTAACTTACACGGTTTGTTTTGTTTTGTTTCTAAGAGTGTGGAGCTGACAAGTGAAGCTGTTGACTTTCTCAGAGGGGTGTTTTTCTCCTTTGACATGGATGGTGTACGTTTTTCATCTTTTCATTCTTTAAACTTCAGTGAATGATGTATTCATATTGTAATTCATTTATTTTGGTGCATTGAAATTGAAAATATGCCAATTTTGCAAACCAGGATGGAGCTCTTAATGCACAGGAACTAGATGACGTGTTTTCTACTGCACCTGAGAGGTACTGTAATCTGTGTGAATAGACATGGTCTGACCTTTATTATTTCTTTTACTATAAAACCTTTAATTTGATATTATACAATGCAGTCCTTGGAATGTAGCTCCATATGCTAATGCAGCAGAGAATAATGCTTTGGGAGGATTATCACTTGATGGGTTTTTGTCTCAGGTATACTTATATACAATTTTTATCGCTACTATTTGTTAGAGTAATTTTTTGATCACAATTTCCTCTTTGTTAAAATCGTCAAATATCGAAATAGTGCATGTTAACATTGCTATTCATATGTGCTATGAGAGGAGTATATGTGGTACTTATACTAGACTAAATACCCAACTACAATAGTCAATAGGTTGAAGATTCATAGACTTCCATTTTTATTATCTGCTGAAATATATTTGTGCAGTGGGCTCTTATGACGCTTCTAGACCCAGTCCTTAGTGTTGAGAACCTCATATACCTCGGGTATGCTGGTGATCCTTCTTCTGCAGTAAAAGTTACCCGGAGAAGACATGTTGACCGAAAGAAGCAACACTCTGACCGAAATGTCTTCCAGTGCTTTGTTTTCGGGCCTAAGGAGGCGGGAAAGTCTTCGTTGTTGCAGTCTTTTGTTGGAAGGTCTTTTACTAAACTAGTTACTGAATTTAGAGGTGGCAGGATAAGAGGGTTGGGTAATGGCTCGCAATGGTTATTATTTTGGTAATGAGTCAAAATGGCCCACTAAGTTCTCCACGATTTTTTTTACTTCTTTTGACTTGTAATTTTGTAAATGACTTGCGAGTCATACGTGATGAAATCATTATTTTATCTTCGTTATAATTAACTTTGAGTAAAATGATTTAGAGGGGGTTTTATGTGTTAAGTATATACAATGGGTGATCTTCGACCTGTTTAAACTGTTTCCTTTCAAGCCAACATATTCTACTTTACCTGCTGGACCTAATAGAGAAAATACAGCGGGAATTGTCTCATTTGTAATTCAGTAGGTAAAAATGACTGCTTATATGAAACTGTCAATGACTACTGCAAAAAGTTACACCAGCAGTCAGCAGATTTCTATACGTCCTGTTCAATGCGGTTTTACTTTGTGTATCTGTACAACCTTATTGCTAACAAATTTTTTTTTATTGTTTGAACTGCAGCCCGTTTTCTGAAACTTATACACCAACTACCGAGAAACGATGTACAGTTAATATTGTTGATCAGCCTGACGTAAGTACTTTCTTTTTGTTAACATCATGTTATACCGCTTGATGTCCTGCATGAATTTATACCTGCTTTGTTGTTACATATGGATAGAGATGAGAATGCTGACCTTGTGTTTATATGTTGGTCAATTTGAGTTATGTTCTATCAATAATGTGTCATTTTTAAATTAAAAAGTACATGGATTGAACCGGTCAAAAAGTCGCCTCAGGTGATTTGCCACCTTCGCGAATGCGGTTTAAATCTTCTCTAAAACCTGTATAACGATGACTAGATATGATAACACATACATATTTAATGACCCAAGTTAAAGTTTGAATAGGTTGACGGTCTTGATGAAAAAAGTCTAAAAGTTGGATGGCGTAACATACTTTGTTTTTTATATCAAAGTATAGTAAACATACTAATATGTATATACTGGCCGTGTTATATGCGGTTACTAGAAAAGGATGTGGATGTCATGTTATTTTTGTTATTAATACCTTCCTGCTAACCATTATGAACCCTTCATACCTTTCTAAAAAGGATACCAACTTTTAGTAATGTATAAGTGCACTTCAAATTTTATAAATCAAAATAGCCCATTAAATATTTTTGTAATGGTTCAATATATTAAGATGATCTTTTTTAAACTTATCTTTTGTGTATAAAGTAGTATCTTAACTATATGATTACCTCAAGCTCAAGCTACTGGCATACTGTTTTCTTTGTTTGTGCCTTCATTGGACATTTTTTCTTATTAACTTTCTGTCAATATCCTCATCTTGGCTCATTCTTACAGGGAACAAGGAAAACTTTAATTTTAAGAGAGATTCCTGAAGATGCTATTGAAAAGTTGCTGATTCATAAGGATGCTTTGGCAGCCTGCGACATAGCAGTATTTGTTCATGATAGGTAGCTGGAAAATAGTAACTATTTGACCCAAATTATTGAGTTTTTTATTCACTTTTTTCAGAATTTTAAGTAACAAATTGCTCTTTGTAGAGGTGACAAAATGGCCTGGCTGGGTAACAAGTTAAAGCAAGTTATTAGGGGGTTGATCGTAATTAAAATGAACTACAAATATCTTTCTTTCTGTAAATGATAGTTAGAGTGTAGAGAGCAATACAATTATTATGTTTTTAACATGCAAGGTTTTGTGCTTTCAAAAGTATACTTTGGGCTAGTTTCAACCCGTTTGACTTGTTTCCTTAAAGTTACTTGTAGTTGTTTGACTTGTTAGATATATAACATTACTTGTTTGACCTATTATGCATAGGAAGCTCAAGCAATGTCTCTGCTATGTAGTGGACTTTTGTTCTTTTAAATATGGTAGCTTGAAGTTTGTTCTTTTAACATATGTCCTTCTAGCTGCTTGTTTTCATCTTGAATTTTTTTTCTGCCATGTAGTTCAAAAGAGGCTTCATGGTTAGCAGCAACAGAATTACTTGTTCAAGTTGCTAGTCATGGGGAGTCCACTGGGTATGAGGTTCCCTGCCTCATTGTTGCTGCTAAAGACGACCTCGAACCATACCCAACTGCAATACACGATTCAACAAGGGTATACATATTTTTAGTTATTAAGAATTAAAATCTAGTCAAAAGCATCAAATCAAACATAGTTTACTCATCCATGATACTATATATCATTTACATTATAAGTGACGAACTGTTGATAATTTAAATATATATTCTTGTAGGTAAGCCAAGATATGGGAATAGAGGCTCCTATACCTATTAGTACAAAATTGGGAGACTTCAATAATATCTACAGGAGAATTGTGGGAGCAGCAGAACACCCTCATTTGAGCATTCCTGAAACAGAAGCTGGCAAGACTCGGAAACAGTATCACAGGCTTCTTAACCGTTCTCTAATGGTTATTTCAGGTAATTTTGATCTTCCACTTCGTTTTTAAAATAATAAATGTGTAAATTATGGGTAAAAAAAGTATCATTACAATATATAACTTAAGTTTTGGTTGATCTTCGACTTTCTGTCTGTTTGATTGTTTTGATTTTAGCATAATATGTTAACGTGACCTTTTTTGACCCCTTTGGAACAACACAAAAACCACAAGCAGCTCATTCAGTAGTAAATAGGCTGAAATTGGCCCTTTATTTTCCACCTTTTAAGTGTTGTAGCTCTTTTCAGGTGTTCTCTTTAATTCTTAAAAAAGGTTGAAAGCATATCATGGAACAAACATGCGTAATACTAAAATAATGGTTATGATCATCTTGATATCACATTTCAGTAAGTTTTATGTATGTTTCTATCGTTGCAGTGGGAGCTGCAGTTGGAATTGTTGGGTTAGCTGCATACCGTGTTTATGCTACCAGGAAGAATTCTTCATCTTGAAAAAGCTGGCTACAATGCTTAAAGTGCTGTTGTGATTTGATGCAATAACTGAATTTGGATCCGAGCCATGTTTTGTTTTTCTTTTCTAATATCTACAATCCTTATATTCTTCTTCTGATAGTCGTGTAAAGAATGTGTTGCTAGCTTTGTTTCTGACTTGTTGAGATGGCCCTTAGCTTTTCCCCAACTTGTGTAGCATTATTTTTATTCTCAATCAAAGAGGCATGGTCTAGGATTTGCAACAGATAGCCCAGGACATAACTATCATTGTTTTTAGAAATTTAAAAATGGACTTGAATCACCGGGCAATTTAATTTCTTTTAACTAAAAGATATTTATTCTAGTTTCAAGGAAAGATCATATACAATATATTCAAAGGATGCTGTTTTTTTGTCAATATGGAGTCAGAGAAATGGAGATTGTTAGAAATGGTGTTAGTGATGTTTCACGTTTTGAGAATACTGGTCATAAAATGGTGTTTTATAAACTTTTGTAGATTCGGAAACTTGAACCATTGCAGCCTTGATTTCTAAATCTTTCAGCCTACAATCTCTTAATGCTGAAAATTTGTCGAAAGTGTAAATGTAGTAGACATAAAACTTGGGTTCTAGATAATACTGGCTGTGATGCGGCCAACTGTAAGCATCCAGGATTATGGTATTCACTCTTTGATCCACAAACCCTGGGTGCCAAATACCGGTCTGATCTGCCACCTTCTTTATCTTTCTTGTGCTATTCACTCTTCTTTGATCCACTCCTAATATTTACTTGGTTCATTTAACTTTCCATCTTTGTTGGCTTTTATACCATGTATAAATTGAGCGCAGAACCTTGCCTTCTTCAAGCACATGTTTACCTTTTGCTGAATCTATTCTCTCTTTATTTCTAATGGCCTAATGCCTTTTGGCCACTGGTTGGACAAACATAGAAAAGGTACTTGATGATCTTGAAGTACTTCGCTCGTGCTCAGAATTCGAAAGTGTGATGGCCTCGTGTCATGTTCATTTCCTTGCTTTACAAAAAGTGGCGGGTTAGGTTTGTTGGGAACTTGAACCCCACACTTCGTACAAGTGTTTGTTGAACGTGTAGCTCTGTAATTTGAGGGTACAAAAGTTCCACATTCCGGAAGTGAATTTGAATTGTGTTTGAGAGCCAAATCTGGAGGTGGTCCTAAAATCAACAAATGATTTGTTAATGCTTTGTTAGTGTCGGTTAATTTCTTCGTTTTTATTAACTTGATAAGTAGTCTTGTTGCTTTCCAATTCCTATCTACCTTCTTTCAAGATCAGTCGATGACCTCATACACATGATCCTCGCAAATCTTGACTTCTTGTATTGCTTTCAATGCTTGCTATCTTGCTTCCAACCTCATAAAAGCGAATGAGCTCTGCTTGTTCCATGGAACTTCCATCACCTTACCATACTTTTCCATTGAGTTGTCTAAAGCACAAGCGCGTGATCATTGTCGAAAGATTGGAGAGATAGAGACTGTCGTCTCTTCTGAAATATTCTTGTGATGTATAACGGGTTGGTTTGAAACGACATGAGCATATGTTGTTGACTTGGTTGTTGGCTTTAGGGGGTAGACGTTTGCGTGAGACAAACGGATATATTCGGTTATGTTTTCCGGACATATAGATTTTAGGTCAATGTGTCAAGACTTAAATTAAGGGTCACATGAACAAGAAGACACCCCTGTAGAAACAAAAAATCGAGGACATAATAAAGAAAAATAACCCAGACAGGATATGTTATATAAAGGCCGTAATCTTGTTTGATCCAACATAAAAAAAAATCTTATTTGATCCGGGCTTGCACTCTTTTCATGAACTTCCATTAGGACTGTAAACGGTTCGGTTCGGTTAGCTAGAAATTTTGAACCGTTTTTCGGGTTTCGGTTCGGTTCGGTTAGTTAAAAATTTTGAACCGTTAATTTCGGTTACCCGAAAATTGGTTACCCGAAAAAGTCGGTTAATTTCGGTTTTATTTTAGGTTAACCATTTATTAAAGTTATGCTAATATAAAGTTTAAGTTTCCAATTATAATAGTCAATTTACATTGTATTAATTACTTTTTCTATGTATAATAGTTATTTAACTACATTAATATTTTGTTTTATAAATAAATATACATTATATCTAATTTTGAATTACTTTTTTCTAACGTTATATTTATGTAATGCAAGTTTCTATTTAAGAGTATCATGATTTACTACTTAAAATGTCTTCTATATGATATTACTAATATTTTTGATAAATATTTTAAACAAAGTTAACAATTTTTCTTAAAAAGAGTATATATATATAAGAAAATTACTTAGAATATCCAAAATTAATCATAGATTGTGAAAGAAAGTTAGTAAAATTGTTAATATTTTAGACAACAAATACAAAAAATTAGCTAAATAGATATGTAAATGATGTATTCATGAAATACAATATGTGTAAATATACATATATATGATTATATGTAGGTATATATCAAAATTCGGTTCGGTTCGGTTAACCGCGGGTAATGAATATTGAAAACCGTAACCGAACCGTTACACATCGGGTTTTTTGTTTTCGGTTTTTTCGGGTTTCGGTTTTTTCCGGTTTCGGTTTTTTCGATTTCGGATCACGCGGTTCGGACCGGTTTTCCGGTTCATTTCTTACACCCCTAACTTCCATCACCTTACCATACTTTTATCTATTTTTGGGTATATATAGCCCTACATCCAACCTTTTTTGGAAAATGATTAATCTTCTTAAATGTCTTCCTAAAAATCTTTCTAAAATTTTTAGATTATGACATATTGACATGTGTATCTCACTAACTTTCTTTTATAATATCAACTCTTAATTTTACCATATATCATAATTTTGTATTTTTTAGATTTTTTTTTTTTGAAAGGGGTGGATCATTTGCTCACAACAGGGGATCTAACTTACGTTGTCTTAACCGGGTCCGCGCTAGAGAGCCCCCCTCACCCTCAATACCTAGTAGGAGGAGAAACCCCCAACTAAACCGTCTGAAGACACGACATTTAATTGGGGTAAAACCTTGCCCCCTCTAAAGTACTTCCCATTATAGCTCAATGGTTAAATACCAGCTTTACATGTTAGAGGTCTCGAGTTTAAGACATACAACTTTAAAAGAATTTCCCTCATAATCATTTCCATTATTTGTTTTTATTCTCGTAAGGTATATATAGGTATAACTTGTTGAGGGAGGTGGAAACACAAAATCAAAGACTGACTGACTTTTTATTTTAACAGAAGAAGAAAGAGGAACAAAATATGCAACCCAAGGATGATGAAAACAACAATCCTTCAACATCAAAATCATTTGTGATAAAAATACCATCATATGAAGAAGTAATCCAATCAACCCCAATTCCATCCCTTTTCAAACCTTCTTCTGAATCATTCACTCAAGCTTTCAATTCCATCAAAAACTCTGAATTTTATTCCCCTCCTCCAAACCCACCTTCTAGGTACTAATTTTTTTTTCATTTCACTCTATACATATACACAAATATATATATATATATATATACACACACACACACACAATATATTATATAAATTTAGGGTTTTGTTTGTTTGTTTGCTGTTTATGTTTATTTATTATGATAGGGCAAGTCAAGAATCTGGTGGTGGCGGTGGAAGTAGTAGTAATGTTGCATCTTCCTCGACGTCGTCTTCTACGCAAAATCGAAATCGTAATGCGATACAAGTTAGTCATAGACAGGTCTGTCCTGTATTTTACTTTCATATTTTTTGTATATATACATGGTTTTAATTAAATTACATTACACTAAGGGTTAGCCGGTTAGCTTATTTTGGTGATTATTAGCTTATTCGGATTTGGATTTGGCTTATCTTTGATGAATATAAAAAATTGGATGCACACTCTTTGTGACAATGCATATGAGTCAAAAATGCGCATTCGTTTTTCCAAGAGATATTTGAGATTGTATGTATGTGAATCTAGTGATTTTGTTCGATTATATGTTTGAATATAATATAATGCAGTTTTGCTTCACCTTTTTCTTACTGTTCATTTTGTAGTATTAGTCATTAAAAGATGGTTTGTGTACAGTTTGGTCATTTAGTTACCGCTTTAAGAATGATGTAGTTTTATATAAAGATGTTACATTTATGTGTAAAAATGTTTAATTTACCGGTTACAAAATGACCCAATGGCAGGCCACACCATCATTTAAAAGAAGTACAATTAGAGCATTCACAGTGCCCAGGACTCATCCTCCAAGGACTAGTCCCTGTCAGCACCACATCAGCTCCACATCAGCCCAAGGACTAACCAAGGACTAATCCCCCAAAACACCCACAATGCCAGGACTAGTCTAGGACCCAATATTTATTTATTTTTACCTTTTTAACCCAATATTCTACCATCTATTTAGTTATACACTTTTAACCCTCTAACTTATACAACTTCAATTTTTTAATAAAAACACACTTAAAAATTTCATTAAATAAAAAACATACAATACAATAAAATAAAACATACATAATACTAACACATTAATAATATTAAAACATAAACATACTTAATACTAACACATTAATAATATTAAAACATAAACATACTTAATACTAACACATTATTTTAAAGCATACATAAGACTAACACTCGGAATAGTCCGAGTCCACAGTACTGTCGCCGTCATTGTGATGAATGTACCGATATGGTTCAGGAGACCCGACAGCGTCGCTGGGTTGCGGAGATGCGTACTCCTCCCCAGGGTCAGTCAGGTAATCATCAGGACGACCACCACCGATAGCGCCTTGTCAGAATAATGCGTGGTCTAGAGTTTTATTTAATGTGTTAGTGACAGCGGTAAGCTGGAAAATAGTTTGATTGAGCCAGTCGATCTTTTGCCGAAGATAAATAATGTACTCATCTTCGACGGCGTTACGAGCATGTCCTGCAGCTTCAAGTCGTTCAATTTCGGCTGTGATTGCCGCTTTGTTGGAAGTTATGTTCTCAATCACATTGTTAACTGCAGATCTGTTTGTATCATCGTTAAGCATGTGATCCTGCATGCCCATTTTTGCATCGTGAACGGTCATGTTTGGTATGTTGTTTGCCATGGTTCTTTTGTGAATGTGTGTTATTTGCTTAGAAGAGTGTGTGTTTTTTAGTAGAGAATAAGAAGGTAAATGGTTTGTATATATATATGATAAATAGGGACCAAAAGTGTAAAATTTTTAAAATTAAGAAATCTGGCCATTGAGGGACTAGTTGTGACACTTTTTTGAAAATTAAATTCTTACCGTTACATTGAAAAGAAAAAAAATAAAAAAAATAAAACTGGAACGAGTCTCGTCCCTGGGGGGACGGACGAACGAAAATGGAACGAAGGACGAGTCACACCTAACGGTGTGCACTCGTCCTCCAAGTGTGAACGAGGGGGAGAATGAGCCTGAACGGAGGCATTGTGAATCCTCTTACCAAACTCCATAAACCAAAAAGAAGGTTCCTTTCGTATTTTATAGCAAAACTAATGGTCACAAACTCTACTTTACGGTTGCTTTGGTACAAAATTTGGAGAGAACTGACCTAAGTATAGAAAAACTTACCTTACTACAAATAAAATAATCTTTTGTATTCGATGTTCAACATACTTTAAGTTAGTTTTGTGTTTGAAAAACAGTATGTAAATGTAAGTTAGTTTTGTGTTTGAAAACTTGTAGGTTTTAGTGTTATAGATACAAATGAGATTGAGGAAGAACTGCATGTGGCACCAAAAGATGACGGTGATTGTTTATGCTGCCTAAATATCGTTTCTTATATATGAAGAAATGGCATGCATTTATCAAATATTTGATCGAGAACGAACGTATTAGCTAACTTTTCGTGTAATTGTTATCCGGCACTTTTTTTGCTGTGTTGTCTATTGCAGAAGGGAAATCCTTTGCTAAAACATATAAGAAATGTGAGATGGGCTTTTGCAGATGTTGTCTGTGACTATATGTTGGGGCAAAATTCATGTGCTCTTTATCTAAGGTTTGTGATGTATAATTACTAGCAAAGACTAGCTGGATGTACTTTGATCTATTTAATCTTAATTCTTTTAATCTCATTGTAACGTTGGGACGTTTTTCATGCAGCCTTAGGTATCACCTACTTCACCCAGACTACCTGTATTACCGAATAAGGGAATTGGGGAAAAACTTCAAGCTTCGTGTTGTTTTATGCCATGTCGATGTTGTAAGATCCAGATATCCGCAATTATATATCTGTCTTCAATGTTTTTGAATTAAATTGGTGCAATTTATCAATCTCTGAAAATTCATATGGCAAAGTTTGATGAAGTTGTCACAGCTGTCACTATACTTTTACATATTTTTACAGTTTCGCACTTGATTAAAAAGCATATTAGCTAAGATAGATGTTCAATCTTGAACAAGGGGAACAACTTGAAAGAACTTGAATCATATCGACAGTTATTTCTCACCTGATTATGCTGTCTTATGTTCCAGGAAGATGTTGTCAAGCCATTGTTGGAAGTCACAAGAACAGCTCTGCTTCATGACTGCACTCTTCTGTGTGGCTGGAGGTATTTTCCTTAAATGAGTAAATCTGGAGCTGTTAAATTCTTTAGTTTATTTATTTCTTGTGAATAATAACCATAAAGTATCTGTTAGTTATAATCTAAGGTTGCATTAAACTTGAATTTTGTATGTTCTAATGATTATGGGGGGCAACGAATAACATTCTGTTATTATTCCATTTTTGCTTGATGCACTTGCCACAGAAAACCTTCACAGCTTTACTATAAAATGAGGGTCACTGTCTTGTTTATCGTTGTTTCTTTTAGTAGAGATCAACTACAAAATTGTTAAAGACTTGAAGATAGAACATCGAGGTGGCAAAATGGGCTGTCAGGTGGTTTGGAAGGGGAGTCATACTGGGTTTTCTTAAAATGGTTAATTAACAGCTCAGGTCTCAACTGGTCAAGCTGGTTGGACTTGTGACACTTGTGTTAAGTATCTGAATTTGTTTATAAGTAATTAATGTGTCTAATAGGATCACAAAAGTATATCATAACATCATTTATGTTCTCTTTTGTTAAAATAATTTAGGAGGTTTATGCATTAAATATGTACACATACTTTGATGTTTTTAGTTGAGTTATTTTTTATCTTAACCGGTTGATCGTCTAGAGATAAATCACAACCTGAACCTACCTATAAGGCTATAGCCTATCATATGTAACTAGGTCGGAGTCTCAAACCTCTAGTTAACCTATCCTAATTATTTTAGAATACTTCGAAAATTCTTTTCTTGTTTTTTCAGCTTGGAAGAGTGTGGTCGCTATTTGGAGACAATCAAAGTTTATGAAAATAAGCCTGCAGATCTCATTCAAGGCCAAATGGATACAGACTATTTATCACGGGTATAGGACTATAGGTGCTTGGGTTTATTTAAAATCTCTTCCAATTAAGATTTTTGATAGCTCGTGTTTTTATCAATAAGGGATTTATTTGTTATGAAAGATTGTATTGCAGTCAAGGAAATGGAGTACTATTCAAGATTTTCTTTCTCATTTACTGCGCTAATGTACTTCTATTGCAGCTATCACATGCTTTAACATCTGTTCGACATGTCAACAAGACCGATGTGGTTACTCTTGGTTCTACATTTGGGGTACTTCATCTGCCACTCATTTCTAATCTTGGGAATATAGGGGGTGTTTGGATGTGTGTATGTAAGGTTACTCTTGCAACTGAAAGAATAAAAAGTCAGATAATCATATGGTTGAAATGGGGAATATTTAAATAACTATCAATTTATCTTCATTCTTATGCAGTCTCTTTCTCATATTATGGATGCATCAATGGAGGATCTAGCTCGTTGCCCTGGCATTGGGGAGCGTAAAGTATATCCCGTCACCTATCTCTGCATTGTGTTTTTTCCCCCTCTTTTTAGTCTTTCCCTAAAGTTAGAGACATATTGACTTTGTGGTCCAAAAACCCATTTTGTAGATCCAAAATAACGTTCTACTATATTTTGTCATCCTTTTTAATTGAGGTGCCAAAATGTTCAGGTCGCCCACGTTCTGCAACATATATAAAGTGCGTCATATTTGTGTTTTGGGTCAGGTTGGCCCTCAAATCCCTGTTGTATTGAGGCTTTTTTTTCAATATGTATTCTCCTATAATTAAGGTTTAGATACAATTATCACAGGCTTTACCATTACAAACTATCTAAATTCATGAAGAAGCAATTTAGGGCATATGCTATAAAATCCACTTTGGGCAACTTATGACCAATTTGTCCCATTCTCTTTTGAGCTCAAATTTTTGTTTGACCCGCTAGAGATATAACGCGATTCAGTTCTATTCGTGAAATGGGAATTGCCACCTTTACTTGCTTAGTTTAGCAATCTAGTAACCGACAAATCTATATCTGGTATCTATTAATAAGTTAGTTTATCTTCAAATGTGACTGTCTTGTAAATTGTCATCAGTACATGACAGTTTCATAACCACACTTAGTATGGCCACAAAAGTTGACACGTTTTTCACAAAAAAATGATTTAGTATGCATTCTATATTCTCATAGCTATATTATCGATAGGAATAAGGGGAAAGAGTTGTGTCTTTTCTTTTGCTAGCATCATTTAGATTTAAATTCTTGATATATGTTAAAACACTGTTTATCATTTTCTTTATGGCTGACCAGGTTAAGCGTTTGTACGACACTTTCCATGAACCATTCAAACGTTCGATTCCCAAGCATCCCTCAGCAGTTGAAACATCTGCACAAGCTTTCACTCCAAGTGAAGCTAAAGAGGACAAGAAAACAGGGCGCTCGAGCAAGCGTGATAAGAAAGAACCTAATCTGTCCGTTAAATCGGCTCTTTCAGCAGCTTTTGCCAAGTACAAGGAGAGAGTCGCTACAGAAAATAATCATCAAGAAGAACACGAAAACCATAAACAGTAACTAATAAACTCATTGTAACAGTTTTGTATTTGCTACCCAGGTACTCTATCAAGTTGATAAATTGGACGAATTATATGTAGATGAACTGATGTACTTAGGAAGTTTGATTAGTTAATGTTTTTATTCAAAATAGAACATATAATAGTTAAAGTGGGGTTGTAGTTTTGTAGTTGACCCTTACTCACATGCTTTTCAGGTGATCGACAATAAGTCTGCTACTAGAAGACCGAGTTGCTTTGGTTGTATTTACAGCTTCACCATGTACTTTTGAAATAAGATGCTGTGACATTGATATGTAAATATGTAAGCACACTCAGGTTTAAGCAATTGTGCAATTCAGTCACTTTCGCCTACATGTACATGTACATGGTCGACGAAAGTGAATGCATTTCTAAAAACACAATCATTCAAAAATCCAAATCCCACTTTTCAAATCAGCCAATCCCATTTTCCAAAACAGTCTTTATTGAAAGCGCAAAATCTTTAAATCAATTCAATCCAACAAAACCCTGGACAATTTCACAACTATGTTCAATAAATGTTTACAGTATGTTCTTGAGTTTTATCAAGGAATGAAAAGAAAAGAAAGCAATTGATTACAAAATAAATTGGGTACTTGAATTTAATTTAAAGATAGAATGGAAATGAAATGATAAAAAGTGAAATGATTTTGTAATTGATTTTGTCTAATTCCCATTCCCCCCCCCCCCCCCCCCCCATTTATGGATGATCTAAAAGAAAATAATATCACTTGCAGTCATTTCTTTTCTTTTATAACCTAAACTCTACAACAATATATATATGAATTGGTGTGCATGGTTGAATTGTTTTTTAAGTTTACTTGGACTTATAGTCATTTTATAAGTTCACGTTATTGGATAATAACTCGTGACTGAGACATTTTTGATATTTTAAAGATATAAATATCTATACTACTATATTATAAAACGAATTTTATGTTGTTAAATTTTAAGTTTTAATATTCAATTTTAAGTTTTTAACAATCCATCAAATCCACATTACATCAATACTGCTTGTCTCAATCGCCATCACCACCAATCGCCACCGTCAATTGCTGCTACTTGATGACTTTTTAAAATTATCATTTCTAAATTATCACTTTTTTTTTTTGATTTTTTTATAAAAAAATTAGCAAAATATGTATCTCATTATCTGTAAGGGGAGTGAATATGGACGGAAAAAAGCAGACTTTTGGTGCCAAAAAAACGAACAGATAGGTGAGTTAATTTGGAAAAATGATAAATCCTCTTAACTAATCATCCTAAAAATCCTCTAACTACAAGACTATGACATATGTCAAAATCAAGAGATAAAATTAGGTAAAAGAATTAATGGAATACACATGTCAGGTTTAAATTAGTGGAATACACATGTCAAGTTTTAAAGGTTTTATGAGAATTTTTAGGAAGATATTTAGAAGAATTAATCATTTTTCGTTAATTTGGGGAGAAAATCATATAAAGATATAGGGTATATTAGTAAATTACATAATAGTTATATGTATCCGTTCATTTCCATTCACATCAATTTTTTATTTTCTTAAAAACTAATCAAATTTGAACTCAAGAACACAGTGAAATTGAAAGAGAAAACCCCCCAATAATATTTAAGACAGAAGAAGACGAAGCAGCAGCAGCAGCAGTGCTTCAAAGTTAAAAAGGTATCCTCGTCGCCCAAAAGCTACAATTTTGACTATTATTAATGTCAATTAGAAAGCTAATAAAAAAATCCATAGGTAGGTAGGTGTATACGTAAATTCTTGTAATACTTGCTATAATTAAATTAGTGATTAACAAAAAATATCCTTTCTATATATAGTTAGAGATTAAGGAAATAGAGAAAGTAGGTAGTAATTTGGGGCTGATTTATTTGTTTTCATAAATGAATTGTATCTATCTATGTTATATATACATTGCCTTTGTGTGAGAAGAAAATGTATGTACAACAGAAACTAAAAATTTCAGTATCTAAAACCTAAAGCAATAGTTGTTGTTGTTTAAGATCACAAAAATGTGGCAAATTTTGTTGTTTTCAGCAATAGCAGGATCCGTGTATTTTGCTACTACACATCTTGTAACTAAAAATAATGACAAGCCCGTGGAAACGACACGGCCATCTTCTTGTGAGGAGGATCGTGTATGTTCCGTCATCTTAATTTTTTTATATATGAATGATGTATTAGTATTTCATTTTTATTTGGTGCAATGAAATTGAAAATTGAAAGTATGCTAATTTTGCAAACCAGGATGGAGCACAGGAGCTAGATGATGAGAGGTAAGTTTGGTTCGACGTTTAATATTTCTCTCGATATCAAGCTTGCTTTTAATTTGATATTATACATTGCAGTTCTTGGTATGTAGCTCCATATGCTAATGCTTTCGATGGATTTTTGGCTGAGGTATACTATTTTTTGTCGCTACTATTCGTTAGAATAGTTTTTTTGATTACAAGTTTCTCTATTTATTAACATCGTTAAATATCAAAATTGCGCATACTACAATTCCTATTTATGTACTCTGAAAGGAGTTACCTTTTTACCCAAAAAAAGGAGTATATATGATACTTTTGGTAGACTAAATACATAACCACAATAGGTTGAAGATTCATAGACTTCCATTTTTGAATTACTCGAGATTTTTATTATCTGCTGAAATATATTTGTGGGATGCAGTGGGCTCTTATGACACTTCTAGACCCAGTCCTTAGTTTTGAGAAACTCATGTACCTTGAGTATGCTGGTGATCCTTCTTCTGCAGTAAGAGTTACTCAGAGAAGACGTGTTGACCACAAGAAGCAACACTTTGACCGAAATGTCTTCCAGTGCTTTGTTTTCGGGCCTAAGGAGGCGGGAAATTCCTCTTTGTTGCAGTCTTTTGTTGGAACACTTGGAAGGTATTTCACTAAACTAGATTCTGAATCGGGTGGCACTACAAAGTTATGATAAATCACATAAATTAATGTATGGGTCACAATGTTTAATATTTTAGTATGGGCGGCCGGGTGTGGAAATGAGTCAAAATGGCCCACAAGTCTTTCATGATACACTTTTTTTTTAATCTTTTTGTTGACTTGTAAATAATTTGCAAGTCATACATGATGAAAATCATTATCTTATCTTTGTAATATTCAAGTTAGAGTGTCGTCAACAATTCAATAAATATGTTTTTTTAACATCCAATGTTTTTTGCTATCAAAAATATACTTTGGGCTAGTTTCAACCCGTTTGACCTGTTTTACTTAAAGTTACTTTGTACTTGTTTGACCCGTTAGACATATTATAACATTATTTTGGACTTGTTCAGTTGTTTGACACTTTGACCTGTTAGGCATAGGAAGTTCAAGCAATGTCTATGCTATGTAGTGGACTTGTTTTCCTTTAAATATGATATCTTGAAGTTTGTTCTTTTGACATTTGTCCTTTTAGCTGCTTCTTTTAATCTTGAATTTTCTTCTGCCATGTAGTTCAAACGAGGCTTCATGGTTAAGAGCAACAGAATTGCTTGTTCAAGTTGCTAGTCACGGGGAGTCCACAGGGTATGAGGTTCCCTGCGTCATTGTTGCTGGAAAAAATGAACTCGAACCATACCCAACTGCAATACATAATTTAACACGGGTATACATTTTTTTAGTTATTAAGAATTATAATCAAACATATTTTTAGATTTTAATGAACAAATGTTCTTTTTGACACCCTAAAAAGCATATTATTACTCATCCATGACATTATGTCTTCATTTACATTATAAGTGACAAACTGTTGATAATTTAAATATTTATCTTTGTAGGTGAGTCAAGATATGGGAATAGAGGCTCATATACCTATTAATACAAAGTTGGGAGACTTCAATGACATATATGGGAGAATTGTAAGAGTAGCTAACCACCCTCATTCGAGCATTCCCGAAACAGAAGCTGCCAAGACTCGTAAACTGTATGACAGGCTTCTTAACCATTCTCTAATGGTTATTTCAGGTAATGTTGATCTTCTACTTGTCCGTTTTTTATAAATGTGTAAATTATGGTTACAAAAACAATATTATAACAATATACAACTCAATTATTGGATAAAGTGACTTGGGGGTTGTATGCATTAAAAATACATATTGTCAACTGTTTGTTTGATTGTTTTGATTTTAGCATAAAGGAGGTGGATGTGGTAATTCTTTACCCTCACCACTCACCAATCACCAATAATAAGATGCTACCTAAAATTTACCTTCAACCCACCATTCTTATCATTTTTTGGTGGGTGTGGTAAATTATCTACCCCCACTCTCTTTTTTCTAATTATAATATGAATATCCCCTTGGAAAAATGGGACAACTCATAAGAGTTGATGGCTTCGAGGCATCTCCACCAATTAATACCTTTAGGAGTGAATAGTTGTGAGCAGCTTCTCTACCTGAAAGTTTCAAAGTTTGGCTCGGTTTCAAGGGGTAGCGGTGGTGTACCAGTGCGGGGAGTGGGAACCCGCACCCACATCAACCTCCCTAATATGTTAATGTGACTTTTTTGACCCATTTGGAACAACACAAAACCACAAGCAGCTCATTCATTGTAAATTATGGCTAAATTATGACGGTTTTAAATTTTTCCGGTGAGTGTTGATGATGCTAACTATGTTACATTTTTGTTGGTTTTTTTAAGGATTTTGATGCATTAAGTGTTGAATAAGAGTGTTAATAATGCTAGCTTGTAACAGGTTGTACAAAAAAAGTGTCGATGGAAAAAGTATATGAAGAGTTGGATGACGCAAAAGCTGAAATCGAAAAGCTTAGATTAGAGTGTCGCGCGAAAGCTGATCTATGTGACAACTTAAAGAGATCACATGCAGACCAAGTCAAAAAAATCCAAGAACTAAATCAGAAACTCGAGAAACAAGATCAGGAAGTAGAAGCAAAGGCTGATGAAGTTTTTGATACAAAGCAGTCACTTGAAGAGCTCGAGTGTAGACATAAAGAGACGGAGAGTGTCGTTAAGAGTCTCACTTCAACTAATAGTAAGCTTCCTGCTGATATTGATTCAAAGATTCGGGAGAGTGAAGAGGAGAAACAAAGGCTTCTTTCTTCATTAGAGGTAGCCAATGTAAAGATGTCGGATTTAAAGCACCAAAATCGTGCTTTTATGGACAAGATTGAGGTTTTGAAAGAAGGAATTGTGTCAGTTTTACAAAAGAAATGTGTCAGTGAAAGGCAAATGGCTTCAAAACAAATGAGAGAGAGAGGTGATATGTTTGGAAAGCTGGAGGAAGAAAAAGTAGCTTAAATGGAAGAATGAACAGTTTCAACTCTTAGAAGAAGCCCATAAAAAGCTTAGAGATAATCTAAAGGCAAAGGAAAAGGACTAGGATATGGAGAAGTGTACATTTGTTGATCACATATCTGCAATGGAAACAAAGTTAGGTTCTCAGTCTAAAGTTTCTGAAGTTTATAAAAGACGATTAGAGACGTGTAGTGAAGCTCTGGCTTGTGAAGAGAATCGAAGGAAGGGCTTAGATATCCAGCTTTTGGAGCTTGAGCAAATGAAGTCAAGACTTGTCATGTTAACCAATGAGAAAGAGTCTACTTGTAAGGAAATAGAATGTAAGATTGGCAAGTTGGGGGAAGAAAATCAAGCATTGGTTTCCTCTCTCAATGAATCTCAGATTCGAGAAGCAAGTAATTCTTCTTCTATCATAAAGCTTCAAAACAATATTAAGTCTTTGGAGTAGAATCATAATGTAAGAGAAGCTGAATGGAGTTCTCGATTTGAAAAATTGGCTGCAGATTTGAACTCTTGCAAGCTCGACTTAGCTAGTAAAGAGGTCCCTTTGAAGGATATATGTAACACCCCACCGTTGGCGGAAACATGAGGTGTCATGAAAAGTATAGCACGACATGGAATTACATAGATACTGCTAAATGAAATAGAATATAATGATATATTCCCAAAACATAAGTCTTAATACAAGAGTTCCAAGTCACACAATGCTAGGAGAGCTTATTACTAATGCGTCCATAACAGAAAATAAACCAAGGCATGCAGCCTTAGAGTCCGATATAAGTAAAGGAGCACTAATCTCCGAAATCCTGACTAGAATTCAAATCTTTATCCCTGATTAGCCTGAGTACCTGAAAAGTATACTAAAACGTGTCAACACAAAGGTTGGTGAGTTCGTAGGTTTTAGTCAAAAAGTCCAGTCAAAGAAATAAGTCTTTTGTCAATTCTTTAAGTATAAACAAGTAGTAGTTCAATATTTTAATGAGCAGAATTACGCCATAAAGTACCAAAGTTTAAAAGAAACAAGTATACTTTTCACCCCAAAACTGATAAAAAGAGGGGCTACGAAACTCACCTTAATTGGAGTGAATCGTGGGATGAAGAAAGAAGAAAGTAAGTAGACTATGTTGTGCTTCGTGGAACCTTTTCAAAGAAAGTAATACTTGATTTAGTTAATATGTTCTTGTTAGAAGATAGATGAAACGGAAGTTCGTTTTTGTAATCTTCATTACCCAAATTAGATTGTTATCATGACATTTGTTTAATTTACATATATATATAAATAACTTCTACACATGAGATTAGGTATGTACACTGGTTCCTATCAAACAAGGATGTAGTGTAAACACTGGTTCCTATCAAACAAGGATGTAGTGTAAACACTGGTTCCTATCAAACAAGGATGTAGTGTTGTAAATCCATACATGTACACCGGTTCCTATCAATCAAGGATGTTGGTGCAACGCAGTAGGTATATGGGATCATGTGTATAAGTAAATATATATATGTACATGGTTTTCATTATATATATCATTTATATTGTCATGTAATAAAAGTATTCAAGTTTTATAAAATTTGGTATACATCTTTAAATTGAATAATCCAAACAAATCCATAATCTACAACTTGACACCATTAAAATACTTA
>CM067171.1:134528616-134546116 GCA_034093135.1 Erigeron breviscapus | reverse complement strand
CCAGCACTTTAATGCAAATACCACTGCTCCTAATTCCAAGTCATGAGTTGTGTAATTCTTCTCATGGACCTTCAATTGTCGCGAGGCGTATGCAATCACTTTGCCTATTTGCATGAGCACACAACCTAACCCTTGACCCGACGCATCGCAGTACACCACAAAGTCATCAGACCCTTCTGGCAGACTCAAAATAGGTGCGTTACACAACCTATCCTTCAGAATCTGAAACGCTTCTTCTTGTTTCTCGCCCCAGACATACGGTCTATCTTTCTGCGTTAATTGCGTAAGCGGCAATGCAATCTTAGAGAAGTTCTCAATGAACCTTCTATAGTAACCAGCCAGACCAAGGAATTGTCTGACTTCAGTCGGTGTCTCTGGTGTTCTCCAATTCTTGACTGAATCAATCTTGCTAGGATCCACGTGTATTCCATCCTTGCTCACGACATGTCCCAAAAAGTGTACCTCCTCCAGCCAAAATTCACATTTAAAAAACTTCCCGTACAGTTTTTCCTTCCTCAATAAGTCCAATACCTTTCTCAGGTGTTCGACATGCTCTTCCTTTGTCTTTGAGTAAATCAGAATGTCGTCGATAAACACAATTACAAACTCGTCTAAATACGGTCGACACACTCTATTCATCAAGTCCATAAATACTGTTGGCACGTTAGTCAATCCAAAGGGCATCACAATGAACTCAAAATGTCCATATCTTGTTCTGAAAGCGGTCTTTGGTATGTCGTCTTCGTGTACACGCAATTGATGATACCCTGAACGTAAATCAATCTTTGAGAAGCACTTTGCACCTTGAAGCTGGTCGAACAGATCGTCAATCCTAGGAAGAGGATAGCGATTCTTTACCGTTAACTTATTCAGCTCACGATAGTCGATACACATACGAAAGGAACCATCCTTCTTTTTGACAAATAAAACAGGTGCTCCCCATGGCGATTGACTAGGTCTAATAAATCCTTTGTCTTGAAGTTCTTTTAGTTGTGCGGCCAATTCTTGTAGTTCAGTCGTTGCTAGTCTATAAGGGGATTTTGCTACAGGGGCTGTGTTAGGAATAAGACTAATGCGAAAATCAAGTTGTCGAGACGGAGGTAAGCCGGGTAGATCATCAGGGAAAACATCCTGATAGTCGCGAACGACGGGAACATCAATCAAGCTAACCTCCTTAACAGATGCACTCATAACAAGACCCTCATAAGACTCAGACTTCTCGCCCTGGACTTCTAGTATTTCACCACTAGGTAAGGGAATTCTAACGATTTTTGTACTACATAGAATCGACGCGTCAACCAAAGACATCCAGTCCATACCAACAATGACATCAAAATTCCCCATTTCAAAAGGTACCAAGTCAATAAGGAAAGCATGATTATCAAGGACTAATGTGCACGAACGGATCACTTGGTCTAATCTGACTAACCCACCGTTAGCCATTTCTACATCGAAACATATATACATAGGGCTCGGTCTAGTACTCAGTAAAGGAACAAAATTACTCGCTACAAAACTATAATCAGATCCCGAATCAAAGAGAACAGTAGCATAATGACCATTTAGAAGAAAAGTACCTGCAACAACGTTCGGGTCATTGCGAGCTTCAGCAGCATTCAGCACGAAAGCACGACCTCTAGCAGCCTGAATTTGATTACCTCTATTCTGATTGGGTCCAGTAATCTGTAGCTGGTTAGGATGAACCGCCACTTGAACCTGTTGCCCAACCCATTGAGGACATGTGTTTCGGTAGTGCTCAGTAGACCCACATTCATAACATGCCCCACGAACTCCAGTTGGTCCCCTTTGATTCAATGGTACAACATTCAATGGTGCCCTATTCAATGGTGCCACCTGAGTCCTTGGTTCCCTACAGTAGTTTGCCAAATGCCCAGTCTTATTGCAGTTGTAGCATGTTAAGCAATTCTGATTTGTTGCATGATGAAGATTGCACTTGGTACACTTAGGGTGAGGACCCACATATTCCTTTTTGCCAGCATCAGTCACTGCAAATACCTTGCCTCTGTCCTGTCTCTTCCCATCAGATCGCCAAACTTTCTTACTACTACTCGCCCCACTGCTTTCCTTCCTTTTTGTTCCAACAGCAGTAATAGTTCTACACTGAACCAACTCCTCTGTCATAGCCTCAGACCTTAATATAGCCTCCTCCAGGGTAAGTGGGTGAACAGCAGCCATAGTCGACCTAACCTGAGGAATTAACCCACGAAGATACTTTTCTATACCCTTGTTCTCAGGTTCAACCAAATATGGAACGAGCCTTGACAGTTCATTAAAACGGGTAGTATATCTAGCATGATCAGCACCAACCATCTTATGTTCCAAAAACTCTCGTTCTAGCCTCACCAGTTCGGTTGCTGTACAGAACTTCCTCATCATCAACTCTCTGAAGTTGTACCAAGACATCGCCTCTGCCGCTAATCTGCCTCTGACTCGGCACTGAGTGTTCCACCAAGACAAAGCATCTTTAGTGAATGAGCCTGCCACATACTTAACCCTTTGCTCAGGGATACATTCGCTAATACCAATCACAGCTTCCATCTTTTCTAACCATTGGATAAACTTGACTGCTCCACCTCTACCATCATACTCTTGCACACCACAGTCTTTGAAGTTCTTGTAAGTACAGGTCCTGACGTCGCTTCTAAGTCCCCTCGGTACATTTCCAACACGAATTCCTTGATCAACGTCTTCATAATATTCACCACCTTGATCATCCTCTGCATCCTCATACTGAGCATCCTCATGCTGAGCATCTTCATTCTCTGCATTTTGTGCATTTTGGGCATTTTGTGCAAGTATAGTATTAACCACTTGAGTAATCATGGCAATCATGGCTGGGTCTGCTTGCATTCCAACTGGCTCGTTAGTGGTTTCATTTTCAGTTCCACTGCGACCGCGTCCACGACCACTACCTCGGCCGCCACCGCGGCCTACCTCACGACCAACGCCACGGCCAGCACCTCGACCTACACCTTGTCCAACGCTACGACCAGTACCTCGACTCACACCTTGTCCTACGCCAGGCCCAGTGCCACGACCAGTACCACGACCAGTTCCACGGCCAGCACCTTGACCTCCTGCATGTCCAATACCACGACCAGCACCTTGACCTTCTGCATGGCCAATACCACGACCAGCACCTTGACCATCACCACTGCCTCTCCCATTGCTAGCACCAGCGCCAGATCTTGTCCTTGTCGTTGTCCTATATCCACGTAACTTTAATCGGAGAAAAATACGCTCGACGATGTTAATGTCACACGTTGCACTCAGTAAGCTCTCTCGACTTATGATCTAAGGGATGCTATCTAGAACTTAAACTAGTCATGCAGTCCACGTCAATGCAATACATATATATATATATATATATATATATATAATATAATAAATATATTAATATGTATATATATATATATATATATATATATATATATATATATATATATATATATATATATATATATATATATATATATATATATATATATATATATATATATATATATATATATATATATATATATATATATATATATATATATATATATATATATATATATATATATATATATATATATATATATATATATATATATATATATATATATATATATATATATATATATATATATATATATATATATATATATATATATATATATATATATATATATATATATATATATATATATATATATATATATATATATATATATATATATATATATATATATATATATATATATATATATATATATATATATATATATATATATATATATATATATATATATATATATATATATATATATATATATATATATATATATATATATATATATATATATATATATATATATATATATATATATATATATATATATATATATATATATATATATATATATATATATATATATATATATATATATATATATATATATATATATATATATATATATATATATATATATATATATATATATATATATATATATATATATATATATATATATATATATATATATATATATATATATATATATATATATATATATATATATATATATATATATATATATATATATATATATATATATATATATATATATATATATATATATATATATATATATATATATATATATATATATATATATATATATATATATATATATATATATATATATATATATATATATATATATATATATATATATATATATATATATATATATATATATATATATATATATATATATATATATATATATATATATATATATATATATATATATATATATATATATATATATATATATATATATATATATATATATATATATATATATATATATATATATATATATATATATATACTATATATATATAAATCATATATTATAAATATAAATCTAACACCTACATCCGATGCACTAGTGATGTTTGTATACAGGGTGTACCAGCGGCTAACCCTCCACACCCCTAGTACATCTAATGCAAGGTCGGATCACGGTACTGGTATGCTATCTAGGTATTGGCAGGGTATGTATACAGGGTGTACCAGCGGCTAACCCTCCACCCAACCAACACCTATTAAGCAGCCCAGGGTTGCTACCACACTCTAACTACAAGTGCAATCCATTAGGTCAAAAACTGTCATAAAACAGGGAGATAATCGCAGAACGTTGATCAGGCGTTTCCTTGCAATCTTTCCTGCAATACTAGTTAGTGCCATCACTTCATCTTGCTCTAATACACATAAATAATTACAACAACACCAAATCACACAGTCACCAAAAGTACACAGTCACCAAATGACAACCACAGTCAAAATAAGCACAGGGATAATAAGTCTCAAGAGAACATGAACTCAAAATATAAGCGACGTTAGCACGTCTATAATGCATCTATGATTCCTATCGTAAATGCTATACGGGGTTCTTAGGTTATAGTCTAGGCTTTTCCACCAAATTCTCTACAACCACGGCTCTGATACCATTCTGTAACACCCCACCGTTGGCGGAAACATGAGGTGTCATGAAAAGTACAGCACGACATGGAATTACATAGATACTGCTAAATGAAATAGAATATAATGATATATTCCCAAAACATAAGTCTTAATACAAGAGTTCCAAGTCACACAATGCTAGGAGAGCTTATTACTAATGTGTCCATAACAGAAAATAAACCAAGGCATGCAGCCTTAAAGTCCGATATAAGTAAAGGAGCACTAATCTCCGAAGTCCTGCCTAGAATTCAAATCTTTATCCCTGATTAGCCTGAGTACCTGAAAAGTATACTAAAACGTGTCAACACAAAGGTTGGTGAGTTCGTAGGTTTTAGTCAAAAAGTCCAGTCAAAGAAATAAGTCTTTTGTCAATTCTTTAAGTATAAACAAGTAGTAGTTCAATATTTTAATGAGCAGAATTACGCCATAAGTACCAAAGTACTCAAAGTCTCAAAGTCTCAAAGTCTGGCCTTACGGTACCTGCCTTAGTCCAAGTCTCCAACTCACACAATAAGCACGTCATAAACACAACAACAAACACATGATTACACACATACAAATAAGATTAAAGCACGTCAAATGACACAAGTAACTCTAAACGCACAGGCTCAATATTGAACATAAACAGAAATCGACAAAACTGTTTTAAAAAAAATAAGTATACTTTTCACCCCAAAACTGATAAAAAGAGGGGCTACGAAACTCACCTTAATTGGAGTGAATCGTGGGATGAAGAAAGAAGAAAGTAAGTAGACTATGTTGTGCTTCGTGGAACCTTTTCAAAGAAAGTAATACTTGATTTAGTTAATATGTTCTTGTTAGAAGATAGATGAAAGGAAGTTCGTTTTTGTAATCTTCATTACCCAAATTAGATTGTTATCATGACATTTGTTTAATTTACATATATATATAAATAACTTCTACACATGAGATTAGGTATGTACACTGGTTCCTATCAAACAAGGATGTAGTGTAAACACTGGTTCCTATCAAACAAGATGTAGTGTAAACACTGGTTCCTATCAAACAAGGATGTAGTGTAAACACTGGTTCCTATCAAACAAGGATTTAGTGTTGTAAATCCATACATGTACACTGGTTCCTATCAAACAAGGATGTAGTGTAAACACTGGTTCCTATCAAACAAGGATGTAGTGTAAACACTGGTTCCTATCAAACAAGGATGTAGTGTAAACACTGGTTCCTATCAAACAAGGATGTAGTGTAAACACTGGTTCCTATCAAACAAGGATGTAGTGTACATGGTTTTCATTATATATATCATTTATATTGTCATGTAATAAAAGTATTCAAGTTTTATAAAATTTGGTATACATCTTTAAATTGAATAATCCAAACCAAGCCATAATCTACAACTTGACACCATTAAAATACTTATAGATTATGATTAAGAGATCAAGAATTATTACCTTATATGTGCACTTAATCAAAAGGATATTTAAAGGAATGATCAAAGATGACTTAAAGCTAAGAACTACTGAATTCCAGCCCTCTGTTCTAGACTTGTAATTTGACTTCTGGACCTTTTTGGACAAATTCAACGGTTGAAAACGTTGGTCTATATGTTAGGAAGTTACTGTCAAAAAACCATGATGATCCGACAGTTTAATCTCCGGGGATCGGAGATTTTCTGGGCTGCTGTAATGAAAAACGGGTTTTGAGTTGTTTTGGATATTTTCTTTCTCAAAGCCAACTATGGCTCAATGACGTGAGAGCTAAGTTTGTTGAATGTGTATGTATTGTTTAGAGTGTTGAGAATGCAGAGAACAAGGAAGTTCTTATAATTAGATAGATAGGATAGATAAGATAGATAGAGATTAAAGAAGAAGAAGTTTGATTATGTGAATTTGTAATGAAAACCTTAGCTTGTATTTATAGGTAAAAATTTACCATGGTTACTAGTTTAGTTTGTTGATAATAAGGTTAAGTTAAGGAATATCATGGGTTAGTTTGATGGTTTTGCAATACCATGGGCTAGTTAATTAACCTAAGTTAACTAAATTTAGTTAGCTAATCATAGTTAGTTATTTTGGATAATTTAGGATATTTAGTAGTATAATATACCCCTTAATTTACATACCTATAATGCCTAATTATTTTACTAGTATTTATTTATATATATATATTTACAATATTTCTAGCTAATTGATTGAGTTCATTATCAATAACAACCAAAACAAATCACGGTGTTCACCTTTTCATAAAGGTTGGGTTGGCTTTTGTCCCATTAGTACCATTATTAGCTGGCTGCTGACACTCGGGTATAATATAAATATTTAATATCGTATATTATACTAAGGCATAGAAATACGTTTTCCCAAATAATTTTTACATTCGTATTTAGTTTATTTAACATATCCTAATAATACAAGTTTCATATCAGATATGGACAACAATAATGGCCTCACAACATGGGCCTAATCACATCGAATCATTTACAATATCTGAATCCATCTAAATATTGTAATTAGCCTAACTCATATATATATGTACAAAAATAGTCGAAGTTTTCATATATTCATAAAAGTTTGCCATCATCATATATAACAAGTAACGGACCAAAATGGCAAATGTTACAATATAATGACGGAATCGGATGCTTGTAACTCTCAGGTGTTACAGTTAAGAACAGAGATCAAATCTTTGGAGCAGATACTTGATATAAAAGAAGCCGAATGGAGCTCTCAGTTGGAGAAATTGATTGAGGATTTGATTACTTGCAGATTCGAGTTGGAAAGTAAAGATGCTTGTTTGAAGGAGTTAATGACATAATCGGATGATCATAACTCCCAGGTGTTACAGCTAACAAAAAAGAAAGAGAAGTCTGCACTTATAATGAAGGCAATGAAATCTGCAGCGGATGCAGATTTGAATTCTTGCAGACTCGAGTTACAAAGTAAAGAGGCCCGTTTGAAGGAGATCACAAGAGAATTGAATGACTATAATTCTCAGGTGTTACAACTAACAAAGGAAAAAGAAGAGTCTACAGTCATGATGGTGGCAATGAAATCTACACTTATGGAAGCCAGATCAAATATTGATAAAGAGAAGCTTTTGTTGCATAAAGAGATTGAGAGTCACAAAAAGCAACTGCTGCAAACAAAAAGTGACCTGATGCATGTATGTAAATTATTAGAAAATAAACAGGCACGTTTGAAGGAGATCACAACCGAATTGAATGTTTGTAACTCTCAGGTGTTACATTTAATGATGAAGAAAGAGGAGTCTTCAATTATAATGTTGGCAATGAAATCTACAATTACGGAGGCCAGATCAAATGTTGATGAAGATAAGATTTTGTTGCTTAAAGAACTCGACAGTCATAAAAAGCAACTGCTGCAAACAACGAGTGAGCTGGAGAATGCATGTGATTTGTTAGATAAAGCTAATGAAGAACTAGCTGATAGTTATTGTGAAGTAAATGAAGTTAAATATGAATTACAAATATGGAAATCAGTTGCTGAAAAGTTAGAAGTCCATTTGGAAGCCAGCCGACAAATGAGAAGGGACATAGAAGCTTCTCTTTTGGCTCAAGTGGCCACAGAAGTGAACCTAAAAGAAGAAAACAGCAGGCTTGTTTGTACTTTGAAAGAAAGAGAGAAAATGATTACTGATCTTCAAGAAAAGATTAAAGAAGTCAAGCAAAACACGCGTTTGCAATTGGCTAAAAAGAATGGTGATGATCTTGAAAAGTGGGAAAAAGATTGTATGACACAAGAACTGGAAGCTGCAATTTTTGCACAGTTAGAATACGAGAAAATTCATGAGTATGAAAAGCAGAGTGTAAATCAGGTTGTAAAAGAGAAAGATCAGAGAACCGTTAACCTCCGAGAAATTATGAGTTCTCTGGAAAAAGAACTGGATCATAGAATTGAGGTCCAACCGTGGTTCTTAAGAAGATTCAACTCCAAGAGAAGAGTTTGATGATCATATAATTGGAATAAATTCATAGAATTAGGAAAACAAGTTAAGATTGTGAAGAAATGTTAGTTAAGTGTCAAGAACTTGTCATCAGAAAACGAAAATTTGATGGATATTATTGGTGGTGCGTCGGAATGGATAAATAAGTTATCAAGGGACTAAGGGAGGACGAACAAGTGATGGAAACTAGGAGGAATATGATTTTGAGTATGAGAGAACTCGAAGCTGCAATTCTTGCTTAGTTAGAATACGAGAGAATTCATGAGTATGAGAAGCAGAGTCTAAATCAGTTTGTAGAAGAGAAAGATCAGAGAATCGTTAACCTCTCAGAATTTATGAGTTCTCTGGAAAAAGAACTGGATCACTCGAGCGCTTCTTTTTCTTCTCAAATATGCTCATTTTGCAAACCAGGATGGAGCTCTTAATGCACAGGAGCTAGATGATGTGTTTTCTACTGCACCAGAGAGGTACTGTAATTTGTTAATTGACATGGTTCGACCATTAATATTTCTCTCGTGATTAAGCTTTTAATTTGATATATACATTCCAGTCCTTGGAATGTAGCTCCATATGCTAATGCGGCAGAGAATGATGCTTTGGGAGGATTATCACTTGATGGATTTTTGGCTGAGGTAAACTTATTTATATATTTTTGTCACTACGATTTAATTTTTTGATCACAAGTTTCTTTATTTGTTAACATCGTCAAATATCAAAATTGTGCATACTATGTATGTGCTCTGAAAGAGTATATTTGATACTCTTGGTAGACTAAATAGCTAAGCACTATGAAGCCGTCATACCATGCTAAAAAGGATACTAGCTTTCATTAATGTACAAGTACTTTTAAATTTCATAAAGCAAAATAACCTATGACCACATTTTTCAGAAGTGCGATTTGGTGGTTGGGTCGAGATGCTTATTAAGCTCCTGGTTACGTCAAGCCATTCCGGACGGTACACCAGACGAGGTTCTTAATTGGTGTAACAACCTCAATCTCTCGTCTAAAACCCGTCTCAGAATTCAAGCCATCTTGTTCATTTGGTGGTGGTATATATGGAAAGTCAGGAACAACAAGATGCATAATAATATCAACGAGACCAGTTTGAACATTTTTCATACAATTGTGACGATGTCCTACGGTTGGATTCATAACAGGGATAAAAAAGACGGGACGTCTTGGGCCTCCTGGAATGCGTGTCCTCTTTAAGTCCTTTGGCACATTATGTATTTTTGGATTGTTGTTGTAGTTGGTTTCGTCTTTTCTTTTTTGCTTGTTCCTCGAAACTTGTATGGGATTGCAACAAAAACACCACGAAGTGAAAACCGGTGGCTCGGCCTTCGTTGGTGGGGTTTTTTCTTGTGTCTCAGGATACTGTAATTGGCACAAGTTTTTTTCAACCCTTTTGCGGTCTTAGCAGTTAAAGTTTTGGGATGGGTCTAGATGTGTAAGTTTGAATTCTAGATTTGTATAGTTTGTACTTTGATCTCTAGCTCCTTGCTAGTTGATCTTTTGGTTATATATATCATTCTGCCGTTCTAAAAAAAAATATGTTTGTAATTGTATAAGATATTAACATGATCTTTTTTAAACTCAATCTACTGGCACACTTTTTTCTTTGTTAATTTGTGCCTTCATCGGACTTCTTTTTTAGTTATCACTGTTTCAATATCCTTATCTTGGCTCATTCTTACAGGGAACAAGGAAAAATTTGATTTTGCGAGAGATTCCTGAAGATGCTATTGAAAAGTTGCTGATTCATAAGTATGCTTTGGCAGCCTGTGACATAGCAGTATTTGTTCATAATAGGTAGCTGGAAAATAGTAACCATTGGACCCAAATTATTGAGTCCGTCTAACTCAATCTTTTCAGAATTGTATGCAACAAATTACTGTTTGTAAAGGTGACAAAATGGCCTGGCTAGGTTATTAGGGGGTTGATCCTAAATAAAATGAACCAGAATTATGTTTCTTGCTGTAAATGATAGCTAGAGTGTTGGCAACCATACAATAAATATGTTTTTTTAACATGCAAGGTTTTGTGCTTTCAAAAATATATTTTGGGCTAGTTTCAACTCGTGTGACCTGTTTTTTTAAAGTTATTTTGTACTTGTTCGACCAGTTATGCTATGTAGTGGTCTTATTTTTGGTAGCTTGAAATTTGTTAGTTTAACATTTGTCCTCCTAGCTGCTTGTTTTCATCTTGAATATTCTGCCATGTAGTTCAAACGAGGCTTCATGGTTAAGAGCAACAGAATTGCTTGTTCAAGTTGCTAGTCACGGGGAGTTGACGAGGTATGATGTTCCCTGTCTCATTGTTGCTGCAAAAGATGACCTCCAACCATACCCAACTGCAATACACGATTCAACAAGGGTATACATATTTTTATATTTTGATGAAACAATATGTTCTTTGTGACACCAAAAAAAGCATATTATCACTCATCCAGACATTATATCTTCATTTACATTATAAGTGACAAACTGTTAATAGTTTAATTATTTACTTTTGTAGGTGAGTCAAGATATGGGAATAGAGGCTCCTATACCTGTTAGTACGAAGTTGGGATTCTACAATAACAAATATAGGAGAATTGTAAGGGTAGCAGAACACCCTCATTGAGCATTTCCGAAGCAAAAGCTGAAAAGTTTTGTAAACTGTATCACAGGCTTCTTAACTTTTCTCTAATGGTTATTTCAGGTATTGTTGATCTTCCACTTGTCCGTTTTTGAAATAATAAATGCGTAAGTTATGGTTACAAAAGCAATATTATTACAAATTAAAACTCAATTTTTGGATAAAGTGACTTGGGGGTTGTATGCATTAAAAGTACATGTTTCTCAACTTACTGTCGGTTTGATTGTTTTGATTTTGGCATAAGGGAGGTGGATGTGGTAATTCCCTTACCCTCACCACTCATCAGTAATAAGATGCTACCTAAGATTTAACTTCAATCTACCATTCTTATATTTTTTTTGGTGGATGTGGTAAATTATTTACCCTTGGAAAAATGGGACAACTCATAAGAGTTGATGGCTTCGAGGCATCTCCACCAATTAATACTATTAGGAGCCAATAGTTGTGAGCGGCTTCCCTACCTGAAAGTTGCAAAGTTTGGCCCGGTTTTAGGGGTGGCGGCATGGGTAAGGTGAATGTAACACCCCAACAAGGCGGAATCATGAGGCTTACATACTAAGCAGAGCACAACATGGAAATTATGTAGAGTAAATCTAAATGCATAAAAAGAGAACCATTTAATAATGCAAGTATCCGGATCACACATAAGCATAACCCCTAATCGGGATATGAATCACGGATCCAAGAAGTCCAAGTCCAGGTCTAGCATGATCAAGCAATCAACCATCCAATACGTCTATGAGCTAACATGTTCACCTGAAAAGTGTACTAACACGTGTCAACATAAAGTTGGTGAGTTCGTAGGGGTAAGTAATAGGAATCAAGTGTCGGGATATCAACCGTTAACGATATACGAGGATTAGAATACCTAATCACGTCAAAGAAAACCCTAAAAGGGTATACGTTATCACAAATCAATACAAATCAACGTTAACGTTTAATAATAGTTATAATGGCACGACTTACATAATAAATAATGCGCGATAAACCGGCACGACTTACATGATTGTGAGTCCCTTAAGTTCGATGGTTAACCAGGAAAGTGTATAATACAACAAGTCTAATAAGCACTAGATTGGACTAGTATTACTTTAATATAAATGCAAGTATATAAATAAAGTAATACAAGACTTAAAGCAATAAGCAAGTAAAGTGGAACATTATGTATTTTTCATGGGTATTTTATTTATGATGTTAAATAAAACACAAGGTTGTTGCGGAATCAAGATAATACAAATAAGTATGTATCCTAACAACCTATGATTTACAAATGATCTATATTTGTCAAATAACTCTTTAGGATCGAGATACTTAAAGTTGTGAAGTATCCCAGTTTAAGATCGAGAGTATTTGGACAAATTCACTTTCATGCAAAGTGTATGCTTAAAAGTATTTATGTCAAGGAAATGACTTTGTATTTATAGGCAACAAAATTCACCATTGAATTTTGTGCCGTACAAATATGGTTGCATACATTTAATGATCCGACAAGAACATTAAATGTATTGGATAAGGAATAAGGATAAAATCACATCAAGTGCAAGTGTATCCTTTTATCCAACCACCTTTACACACGTATACTTTGGTAAAGAACAAGTGGATTGTTCTTTGGAAAGTGTGTAAAGGGAAAAGTCAATCCTTGATATCAGTGTTCAGACTTGTAGGATCTAGAACACTGACAATCCTCCAGTGTACAGATCTGGTAAGACTTTCCATTGGACTCCGCCATTTGTTAAGTCTTCTTTCTTCAGACTTCAGTCTTTGACTTCAGTCAGAATGTCTTCAGTAGAGTTGATCTGGACTGGGGTGAAGTCCAGTGAGCTCATCTGGAGAATACTCCAGATTTCCTATACAAGTATTTGCTCACTGGTCTTCAATTATTTCTGGACAAATCTTCAGAGGGACTCCAGATTCCAAGTCTGGAGTAGGTCCAATAGAACACGATTCTGGTCAGATCTTCAGTGAGGCTCCAGTAGTCGCGTCTGGAGCGAGTCCAGTAAATCTGGACTAAATCTGGACCTAACAAATTCCCCCTATTTGTTTAGAAATAATGCAAGTGTTTTCAAGCTTGAATCTATACATTTTGTAAGCTTGAAAAACACAAGTTTCGATTTGTCTAAAAAATCTAAGTTACTGGAAAACACTTTATAGATCATGAGTGTTTTCAGTTTCATCAATTAAGTTATAACTTAGACTAAATCTGATCATTTACTTATAAAAATAAAAAATTGCAACTATTATTACATTCATCAACTGATAAATAGTATACAATTTTCATAAGACAATAATTTACAATAAGTAAACAATAAGAGTCAGACCCTTCTTTTCGATGTCCTTTCTGGAGCATCTTCAGTAGCCTTTCTCTTTGGTGATGGAGAAGATGGTATTGAATCTGGTGATCTTATGCCCATTGTAACTTCCATCTGTTGCTTTCTTCTCCATACCTTTTCCACCCTTTTCAGAAATGCCTTAACATCAGTCGACACATTTGTCTTCCCCCTGAACGTTAAAGCGATTTCCTTCAGTTCGCTCCATCCAAAGGCTTGGACTGAAGTACTTTTCCTCTCGTCAGCAAAGTTAACCTCCCTGGTCAACTTTACTTCAAACTTTGACATGCCTTCATGATCTTCAGCCAACTTGATTTCAGCACCAGTGATCCTTCTTGCATCAGCCCTGAAATTCAACATCTCATTGTATTTTTCTTTCAGCTTGGCTTGCTGGATCAAAGCTTCAGTATCCTTGGACACTCTCCTTTGCTCTACAGCAGATTGGAATTCTTGACGATTTATTTTTCGAGAAGTGTCCAGGGGAATGAAAGTACTTACATCAGCATCTTTGATTGCTTTGATCTGTTTGGCAGTCAACTTTGGTAAACCAGTAAGTCTCTTTCTGTACTCTATCTCTAGAGCACCAGCATTCTTTCTTATCTTTTTCTGGAGACTTACCAGTTCATCCTTTCTTTGTCTGATGAGTTCTGGTACACTCACGCCATAAATAATTGAATCATATACCTGTTCTTCTTCAGTGTAGAATGAGCGTACATGAACATCATCTAATGCATTTAGGCATTGATGAACTCTGGGGTCATCTTTCATCCTTTTATATACTTCAATGTTAATGCCTAACCTTCCAGCATTGTAAGAGTCCAGAGTCCCCATTGTTGCCATCTCCCTTTGATGGGCCAACAGTTCATCCTTTTGATTTCTTTTGAAAATCTCTATCATTATGCATTCTTGCTCTAACTTCCTGGAAGTTTCATCATCAGCATCTTCAGTATGCTCTTCCTCTTCACCAGATACCACTTTTTCTTTTCCTTTAACAGCCTTCAGAGTTGATGGAATATCTGGGAAGGACTCAAACTGGGGCTCACTGGCTTCAGTACCAGTAGCTCCTTCAGTTAGCCCGGCTTCAGTGCCATATGCTCTTTGTCTTTCAGTTTGGTCACCAGACGACCTTTCCCCCTTGGAACGATCTCCAGTTCTTGACTTGAGATCATTCCATAATTCTTCAAGCATAAGTCTGTCCAGTGCACCAAATGTTGTACCTGCTACTGGAGTTGTTTCAGACACAACTTTCTTAAGTGCCTGCACTTCCTTCTGAACATTTGTAACAGCTTCAGGCAAGTGTTTTGGCAACTTTTCATCCAGTAAGTTGTCTATTTGGGGTAACACCCCATCATAATTGCTACGAAGAACAGTCCCAGAAACTTCTTCACATAATTCTTTCAACATATTGTTTCTGAACTTCCTTGTACATTCATCACTTATAGTACTAACAACTGCATCCTGTTCCAGTGTGGGTCTACTCTCCAGAGAACTGACCCTGAAAACCAAATTCTGAACATCTTCTTTCAGACCTGCCAGTTCGCCAGTGACTGCAGTCTGAACAGAATTAACCAACCTTGTCTCTAGACCCTGGACTGCCACCTTGATCTTTTCAGTGTTGGTGTTTGTGGCCAGTACCAGTTCATCAAGTTTCTCATAAACCAGCTTCTCATTTCCAGCAAAGACATTCATCTCAGATGCCAGGTTATTTGATAATAATGATTTGAAGTCAGAAATAACCTGAGATGAAGTCTGGAGTGATCTTTCCAGGTCCGCCACCTTACTTAAAAGGCCTTGGACCTCGGTAGAAGAAGAAGTGGAGAGACCACTGGGAGGTTCAAGAGTTGAGGGTAATCTGGTCATTAGAGGAACTTGTGCCCAGTCCTCTTCAGTTGCAGCTTCAGATGTTGCAACTGGTGACTCCGGCGCACGAGGAGGAGGTTGAGATTCTGAAGGTTGAATGGTTGCTGGAGTGAAGTATTGGGTGTTTTCTGGAATTGAAGTGGTGGTGGTGGTGGCATGTTTGGTTCTGGTGGTGGCATTTCTGGTGTAGGTGTTGGCATTTCTGGTAGATTTTCTTCTTCTTGTACATCTTCACCCAGAAAATTCAAGTTAACATCAAAGCCTTCAGACATTAGGGATTCAACATCATCCCATTCTTGAGCAATCCCAACTGTCTGTTCACCAGACTGTTCACCAGTCTCTACATTCACTTGTTCACCAGCCTCTACATTCAAGTCCAGTGGAGCCTCTTGCTCACCAGAAGCATGTTCATCAGTCTGAACATCTTCAACAGCTCAACAACCTCTTGTTCAAAAATTGGTGATCCATCTAGATTCATAACATCACCAGGATGTCTTTCAGGATTCACCTGAAGTCCAACTCTCATCAGACGCCTATTAGTTCTAGGTCGTCTGGAAGGTTCAACAACTTCTGTACCTTGACCTTCTGGAGCAACTTGTCTTATGGGCTGTACAGCCTCTATTATCTGTACATCATCACCAGATGGTACTTCAACAACTTGACCTCTATCTGGACCCATTTCAGCTTCTTCCCTTTGCAAGGAAAGCATGGACTGAGGAATATCTACCTCATCCAGTGGAGACCTGAGATTGACCAAATCTCTCATATACTCACTCATAGAAAAGTGAGTAGTATCCATATCATACTGGTCTCCAAGAGCATTTTTAAACATTAGGGAAAGGAAACGAATATAAGGAACGAACGGTTTTCTTCCTTTCACCCTAAGTCGCTCAACCAAGTCATCAAAAAGAATCTGGGCAAAGTCCACCCTAAGCCCAAACCACAAGCAGTAGGCAATCTGGAGGTGGGTTTGATTGATCTGGTCTAACCCTCCAGAACTGCCTCCTAGACACTCAACAATATGTGTGAAGAAATATCTCCATGAGTCTGACAGCTTGCTCATGTAGATAGTCCCCTTTCTGGATAGCTGGCCATGCTCATCCAATATATCTGTATGCCCCATCAACCTGCATACTTCCCTTGTATTGATACCAGTGGGAAGCTCAATAGGCAGCTCATTCTGGTCAAAATAGTTTAACTGTAGAACAGACCTGAGCAGATTTGCAGTGAAACCAAGTGATCTGGTACCTCCCTTGAGAGTATAATTGATCGATGAAGTTTCATCGTCATATTGAGCAGAGTACCAGAATTCACATAGGTACTCGTGGTACATCCTTCCTGGATTCAATGTTAATGCACCATATAATGGGCAAGAGAGAAAGAATGAGTTTAATCTCCCAATAATTGATTAGGCATCATGAACACTGGACAGAGAGAGTCTTGCCATCCAGTTATTCATATTTATTCTTATGGTACTTGCCTCAAGATTGATATGAGGTGCCCTAGCAACATTTCGAAGAATCTTTAAAAAGTTTGCTTACGTGGCACGCACAATGACCAAGTATTAAAAAAATATTATGACTTATTTCAGTGCATCTGGAGGTTGACTGGACACTCCAGTATCACTGGTGGATTAGTCCAGTGAAGTACTGATGGTACACTGGAGGGACACTCCAGTAAAGTACTAGTGAAAACCAT
>CM067171.1:134450807-134527616 GCA_034093135.1 Erigeron breviscapus | reverse complement strand
GTTGACGTGCACGTTTGAGGTTACCAGTCTTTCAAAAATGGTTTTCACTGGTACTTTACTGGAGTGTCCCTCCAGTGTACCATCAGTACATGTTCACTGGACTAATCCACCAGTGATACTGGAGTGTCCAGTCCAACCTCCAGATGCACTGAAATATGTCATAATATTTTCTAAATACTTGGTCATTGTGTGCCACGTAAGCAAATCTTTTTGAAAATATCTTAATCCTACGTGGCATGTAATTTTTCAACGTTATGATGGTCTTTTTACTTTGGGAAAACAAAAAGTACAATTTGTTACTGTTTGTGGGCTGTAAACCGTCATGCATTTATGTATGATGTGATGTAATTAATGCGGATCTCAAAACCCGATCAAAAATGTTATTTGATAAATTCAAATAAACCGTTTGAGTTCCACATTTCTTCTCCTATAAATACCCACTTTCAATTTCAATTGCATTTACTTCGAACATATTTACTCCCAAATCTTTCAAATTCCTTCATTTACTTCTTCATTCATATTTCCAATCATCATCATCTCTCATATTTACTCTATTTATATTCAATTCTTTCATCAAATCTTCATCATAACCTATACATATTAAATTTCATTTTCATCTATTCTCTTTAAATGGCACCTAGACAATCAAGAACTAAAAATCTGCTTGCCAATGAATACATTCCTTCGAAAATGTTGCTAGGGCACCTCATATCAATCTTGAGGCAAGTGCCATAAGAATCAATATGAATAACTGGATGGCAAGACTCTCTCTGTCCATTGTTCATGATGCCTAATCGATTATTGGGAGATTAAACTCGTTCTTTCTCTCTTGCCCATTATATGGTGCATTAACATTGAATCCAGGAAGGATGTACCACGAGTACCTATGTGAATTCTGGTACTCTGCTCAATATGACGATGAAACTTCATCGATCAATTATACTCTCAAGGGAGGTACCAGATCACTTGGTTTCACTGCAAATCTGCTCAGGTCTGTTCTACAGTTAAACTATTTTGACCAGAATGAGCTGCCTATTGAGCTTCCCACTGGTATCAATACAAGGGAAGTATGCAGGTTGATGGGGCATACAGATATATTGGATGAGCATGGCCAGCTATCCAGAAAGGGGACTATCTACATGAGCAAGCTGTCAGACTCATGGAGATATTTCTTCACACATATTGTTGAGTGTCTAGGAGGCAGTTTTGGAGGGTTAGACCAGATCAATCAAACCCACCTCCAGATTGCCTACTGCTTGTGGTTTGGGCTTAGGGTGGACTTTGCCCAGATTCTTTTTGATGACTTGGTTGAGCGACTTAGGGTGAAAGGAAGAAAACTGTTCGTTCCTTATATTCGTTTCCTTTCCCTAATGTTTAAAAATGCTCTTGGAGACCAGTATGATATGGATACTACTCACTTTTCTATGAGTGAGTATATGAGAGATTTGGTCAATCTCAGGTCTCCAGTGGATGAGGTAGATATTCCTCAGTCCATGCTTTCCTTGCAAAGGGAAGAAGCTGAAATGGGTCCAGATAGAGGTCAAGTTGTTGAAGTACCATCTGGTGATGATGTACAGATAATAGAGGCTGTACAGCCCATAAGACAAGTTGCTCCAGAAGGTCAAGGTACAGAAGTTGTTGAACCTTCCAGACGACCTAGAACTAATAGGCGTCTGATGAGAGCTGGACTTCAGGTGAATCCTGAAAGGCATCCTGGTGATATTATGAATTTAGATGGATCGCCAATTTTTGAACAAGAGGTTGTTGAGCAGGTTGTTGAAGTTGTTGAAGATGTTCAGACTGATGAACATGCTTCTGGTGAGCAAGAGGCTCCACTGGACCTGAATGTAGGCTGGTGAACAAGTGAATGTAGAGACTGGTGAACAGTCTGGTGAACAGACAGTTGGGATTGCTCAAGAATGGGATGATGTTGAATCCCTAATGTCTGAAGGCTTTGATGTTAACTTGAATTTTCTGGGTGAAGATGTACAAGAAGAAGAAAATCTACCAGAAATGCCAACACCTACACCAGAAATGCCACCACCAGAACCAAACATGCCACCACCACCACCACCTTCAATTCCAGAAAACACCCAATACTTCACACCAGCAACCATTCAACCTTCAGAATCTCAACCTCCTCCTCGTGCGCCGGAGTCACCAGTTGCAACATCTGAAGCTGCAACTGAAGAGGACTGGGCACAAGTTCCTCTAATGACCAGATTACCCTCAAATCTTGAACCTCCCAGTGGTCTCTCTACTTCTTCTTCTACCGAGGTCCAAGTCCTTTTAATTAAGGTGGCGGACCTGGAAAGATCACTCCAGACTTCATCTCAGGTTATTTCTGACTTCAAATCATTATTATCCAATAACCTGGCATCTGAGATGAATGTCTTTGCTGGAAATGAGAAGCTGGTTTTATGAGAAGCTTGATGAACTGGTACTGGCCACAAACACCAACACTGAAAAGATCAAGGTGGCAGTCCAGGGTCTAGAGACAAGGATGGTTAATTCTGTTCAGACTGCAGTCACTGGCGAACTGGCAGGTCTGAAAGAAGATGTTCAGAATTTGGTTTTCAGGGTAAGCTCTCTGGAGAGTAGACCCACACTGGAACAGGATGCAGTTGTTAGTACTATAAGTGATGAATGTACAAGGAAGTTCAGAAACAATATGTTGAAAGAATTATGTGAAGAAGTTTCTGGGACTGTTCTTCGTAGCATTCATGATGGGGTCTTACCCCAAATAGACAACTTACTGGATGAAAAGTTGCCAAAACACTTGCCTGAAGCTGTTACAAATGTTCAGAAGGAAGTGCAGGCACTTAAGAAAGTTGTATCTGAAACAACTCCAGTAGCAGGTACAACATTTGGTGCACTGGACAGACTTATGCTTGAAGAATTATGGAATGATCTCAAGTCAAGAACTGGAGATCGTTCCAAGGGGGAAAAGTCGTCTGGTGACCAAACTGAAAGACAAAGAGCATATGGCACTGAAGCCGGGCTAACTGAAAGAGCTACTGGTACTGAAGCTAGTGAGCCCCAGTTTGAAGTCCTTCCCAGATATTCCATCAACTCTGAAGGCTGTTAAAGGAAAAGAAAAAGTGGTATCTGGTGAAGAGGAAGAGCATACTGAAGATGCTGATGATGAAACTTCCAGGAAGTTAGAGCAAGAATGCATAATGATAGAGATTTTCAAAAGAAATCAAAAGGATGAACTGCTGGCCCATCAAAGGGAGATGGCAACAATGGGGACTCTGGACTCTTACAATGCTGGAAGGTTAGGCATTAACATTGAAGTATATAAAAGGATGAAAGATGACCCCAGAGTTCATCAATGCCTAAATGCATTAGATGATGTTCATGTACGCTCATTCTACACTGAAGAAGAACAGGTATATGATTCAATTATTTATGGCGTGAGTGTACCAGAACTCATCAGACAAAGAAAGGATGAACTGGTAAGTCTCCAGAAAAAGATAAGAAAGAATGCTGGTGCTCTGGAGATAGAGTACAGAAAGAGACTTACTGGTTTACCAAAGTTGACTGCCAAACAGATCAAAGCAATCAAAGATGCTGATGTAAGTACTTTCATTCCCCTGGACACTTCTCGAAAAATAAATCGTCAAGAATTCCAATCTGCTGTAGAGCAAAGGAGAGTGTCCAAGGATACTGAAGCTTTGATCCAGCAAGCCAAGCTGAAAGAAAAATACAATGAGATGTTGAATATTCAGGGCTGATGCAAGAAGGATCACTGGTGCTGAAATCAAGTTGGCTGAAGATCATGAAGGCATGTCAAAGTTTGAAGTAAAGTTGACCAGGGAGGGTAACTTTACTGACGAGAGGAAAAGTACTTCAGTCCAAGCCTTTGGATGGAGTGAACTGAAGGAAATCGCTTTAACATTCAGGGGGAAGACAAATGTGTCGACTGATGTTAAGGCATTTCTGAAAAGGGTGGAAAAGGTATGGAGAAGAAAGCAACAGATGGAAGTTACAATGGGCATAAGATCACCAGATTCAATACCATCTTCTCCATCACCAAAGAGAAAGGCTACTGAAGATGCTCCAGAAAGGACATCGAAAAGAAGGGTCTGACTCTTATTGTTTACTTATTGTAAATTATTGTCTTATGAAAATTGTATACTATTTATCAGTTGATGAATGTAATAATAGTTGCAATTTTTTATTCCTATAAGTAAATGATCAGATTTAGTCTAAGTTAGAACTTAATTGATGAAACTGAAAACACTCATGATCTATAAAGTGTTTTCCAGTAACTTAGATTTTTAGACAAATCGAAACTTGTGTTTTCAAGCTTACAAAATGTATAGATTCAAGCTTGAAAACACTTGCATTATTTCTAAACAAATAGGGGGAATTTGTTAGGTCAGATTTAGTCCAGATTTACTGGACTCGCTCCAGACGCGACTACTGGAGCCTCACTGAAGATCTGACCAGAATCGTGTTCTACTGGACCTACTCCAGACTTGGAATCTGGAGTCCCTCTGAAGATTTGTCCAGAAATAATTGAAGACCAGTGAGCAAATACTTGTATAGGAAATCTGGAGTATTCTCCAGATGAGCTCACTGGACTTCACCCCAGTCCAGATCAACTGTACTGAAGACATTCTGACTGAAGTCAAAGACTGAAGTCTGAACAAAGAAGACTTAACAAATGGCGGAGTCCACTGGAAAGTCTTACCAGATCTGTACACTGGAGGATTGTCAGTGTTCTAGATCCTACAAGTCTGAACACTGATATCAAGGATTGACTTTTCCCTTTACACACTTTCCAAAGAACAATCCACTTGTTCTTTACCAAAGTATACGTGTGTAAAGGTGGTTGGATAAAAGGATACACTTGCACTTGATGTGATTTTATCCTTATTCCTTATCCAATACATTTAATGTTCTTGTCGGATCATTAAATGTATGCAACCATATTGTACGGCACAAAATTCACTGGTGAATTTTGTTGCCTATAAATACAAAGTCATTTCCTTGACATAAATACTTTTAAGCATACACTTTGCATGAAAGTGAATTTGTCCAAATACTCTCGATCTTAAACTGGGATACTTCACAACTTAAGTATCTCGATCCAAAAGAGTTATTTGACAAATATAGATCATTTGTAATTCATAGGTTGTTAGGATAAATACTTATTTGTATTATCTTGATTCCGCAACAACCTTGTGTTTATTTAACATCATAAATAAAATACCCATGAAAAATACATAATGTTCCACTTTATTTGTTTATTGCTTTAAGTCTTGTATTACTTTATTTATATACTTGCATTTATATTAAAGTAATACTAGTCCAATCTAGTGCTTATTAGACTTGTTGTATTTTGCACATTTCCTGGTTAACCATCGAACTTAAGGGACTCACAATCATGTAAGTCGTGCCGGTTTATCGCGCATTATTTATTATGTAAGTCGTGCCATTATAACTATTATTAAACGTTAACGTTGATTTGTATTGATTTGTGATAACGTATACCCTTTTAGGGTTTTCTTTGACGTGATTAGGTATTCTAATCCTCGTATATCGTTAACGGTTGATATCCCGACACTTGATTCCTATTACTTACCCCTACGAACTCACCAACTTTATGTTGACACGTGTTAGTACACTTTTCAGGTGAACATGTTAGCTCATAGACGTATTGGATGGTTGATTGCTTGATCATGCTAGACCTGGACTTGGACTTCTTGGATCCGTGATTCATATCCGATTAGGGGTTATGCTTATGTGTGATCCGGATACTTGCATTATTAAATGGTTCTCTTTTTATGCATTTAGATTTACTCTACATAATTTCCATGTTGTGCTCTGCTTAGTATGTAAGCCTCATGATTCCGCCTTGTTGGGGTGTTACATTCACCTTACCCATGCCGCCACCCCTAAAACCGGGCCAAACTTTGCAACTTTCAGGTAGGGAAGCCGCTCACAACTATTGGCTCCTAATAGTATTAATTGGTGGAGATGCCTCGAAGCCATCAACTCTTATGAGTTGTCCCATTTTTCCAAGGGTAAATAATTTACCACATCCACCAAAAAAAATATAAGAATGGTAGATTGAAGTTAAATCTTAGGTAGCATCTTATTACTGATGAGTGGTGAGGGTAAGGGAATTACCACATCCACCTCCCTTATGCCAAAATCAAAACAATCAAACCGACAGTAAGTTGAGAAACATGTACTTTTAATGCATACAACCCCCAAGTCACTTTATCCAAAAATTGAGTTTTAATTTGTAATAATATTGCTTTTGTAACCATAACTTACGCATTTATTATTTCAAAAACGGACAAGTGGAAGATCAACAATACCTGAAATAACCATTAGAGAAAAGTTAAGAAGCCTGTGATACAGTTTACAAAACTTTTCAGCTTTTGCTTCGGAAATGCTCAATGAGGGTGTTCTGCTACCCTTACAATTCTCCTATATTTGTTATTGTAGAATCCCAACTTCGTACTAACAGGTATAGGAGCCTCTATTCCCATATCTTGACTCACCTACAAAAGTAAATAATTAAACTATTAACAGTTTGTCACTTATAATGTAAATGAAGATATAATGTCTGGATGAGTGATAATATGCTTTTTTTGGTGTCACAAAGAACATATTGTTTCATCAAAATATAAAAATATGTATACCCTTGTTGAATCGTGTATTGCAGTTGGGTATGGTTGGAGGTCATCTTTTGCAGCAACAATGAGACAGGGAACATCATACCTCGTCAACTCCCCGTGACTAGCAACTTGAACAAGCAATTCTGTTGCTCTTAACCATGAAGCCTCGTTTGAACTACATGGCAGAATATTCAAGATGAAAACAAGCAGCTAGGAGGACAAATGTTAAACTAACAAATTTCAAGCTACCAAAAATAAGACCACTACATAGCATAACTGGTCGAACAAGTACAAAATTAACTTTAAAAAAACAGGTCACACGAGTTGAAACTAGCCCAAAATATATTTTTGAAAGCACAAAACCTTGCATGTTAAAAAAACATATTTATTGTATGGTTGCCAACACTCTAGCTATCATTTACAGCAAGAAACATAATTCTGGTTCATTTTATTTAGGATCAACCCCCTAATAACCTAGCCAGGCCATTTTGTCACCTTTACAAACAGTAATTTGTTGCATACAATTCTGAAAAGATTGAGTTAGACGGACTCAATAATTTGGGTCCAATGGTTACTATTTTCCAGCTACCTATTATGAACAAATACTGCTATGTCACAGGCTGCCAAAGCATACTTATGAATCAGCAACTTTTCAATAGCATCTTCAGGAATCTCTCGCAAAATCAAATTTTTCCTTGTTCCCTGTAAGAATGAGCCAAGATAAGGATATTGAAACAGTGATAACTAAAAAAGAAGTCCGATGAAGGCACAAATTAACAAAGAAAAAAGTGTGCCAGTAGATTGAGTTTAAAAAAGATCATGTTAATATCTTATACAATTACAAACATATTTTTTTTTAGAACGGCAGAATGATATATATAACCAAAAGATCAACTAGCAAGGAGCTAGAGATCAAAGTACAAACTATACAAATCTAGAATTCAAACTTACACATCTAGACCCATCCCAAAACTTTAACTGCTAAGACCGCAAAAGGGTTGAAAAAAACTTGTGCCAATTACAGTATCCTGAGACACAAGAAAAAACCCCACCAACGAAGGCCGAGCCACCGGTTTTCACTTCGTGGTGTTTTTGTTGCAATCCCATACAAGTTTCGAGGAACAAGCAAAAAAGAAAAGACGAAACCAACTACAACAACAATCCAAAAATACATAATGTGCCAAAGGACTTAAAGAGGACACGCATTCCAGGAGGCCCAAGACGTCCCGTCTTTTTTATCCCTGTTATGAATCCAACCGTAGGACATCGTCACAATTGTATGAAAAATGTTCAAACTGGTCTCGTTGATATTATTATGCATCTTGTTGTTCCTGACTTTCCATATATACCACCACCAAATGAACAAGATGGCTTGAATTCTGAGACGGGTTTTAGACGAGAGATTGAGGTTGTTACACCAATTAAGAACCTCGTCTGGTGTACCGTCCGGAATGGCTTGACGTAACCAGGAGCTTAATAAGCATCTCGACCCAACCACCAAATCGCACTTCTGAAAAATGTGGTCATAGGTTATTTTGCTTTATGAAATTTAAAAGTACTTGTACATTAATGAAAGTTAGTATCCTTTTTAGCATGGTATGACGGCTTCATAGTGCTTAGGTATTTAGTCTACCAAGAGTATCAAATATACTCTTTCAGAGCACATAAATAGTATGCACAATTTTGATATTTGACGATGTTAACAAATAAAGAAACTTGTGATCAAAAAATTAAATCGTAGTGACAAAAATATATAAATAAGTTTACCTCAGCCAAAAATCCATCAAGTGATAATCCTCCCAAAGCATCATTCTCTGCCGCATTAGCATATGGAGCTACATTCCAAGGACTGCATTGTATAATATCAAATTAAAGGTTTTATAGTAAAAGAAATAATAAAGGTCAACCATGTCTATTAACAAATTACAGTACCTCTCTGGTGCAGTAGAAAACACATCATCTAGCTCCTGTGCATTAAGAGCTCCATCCTGGTTTGCAAAATGAGCATATTTGAGAAGAAAAAGAAGCGCTCGAGTGATCCAGTTCTTTTTCCAGAGAACTCATAATTTCTCAGAGGTTAACGATTCTCTGATCTTTCTCTTCTACAAACTGATTTAGACTCTGCTTCTCATACTCATGAATTCTCTCGTATTCTAACTAAGCAAGAATTGCAGCTTCGAGTTCTCTCATACTCAAAATCATATTCCTCCTAGTTTCCATCACTTGTTCGTCCTCCCTTAGTCCCTTGATAACTTATTTATCCATTCCGACGCACCACCAATAATATCCATCAAATTTTCGTTTTCTGATGACAAGTTCTTGACACTTAACTAACATTTCTTCACAATCTTAACTTGTTTTCCTAATTCTATGAATTTATTCCAATTATATGATCATCAAACTCTTCTCTTGGAGTTGAATCTTCTTAAGAACCACGGTTGGACCTCAATTCTATGATCCAGTTCTTTTTCCAGAGAACTCATAATTTCTCGGAGGTTAACGGTTCTCTGATCTTTCTCTTTTACAACCTGATTTACACTCTGCTTTTCATACTCATGAATTTTCTCGTATTCTAACTGTGCAAAAATTGCAGCTTCCAGTTCTTGTGTCATACAATCTTTTTCCCACTTTTCAAGATCATCACCATTCTTTTTAGCCAATTGCAAACGCGTGTTTTGCTTGACTTCTTTAATCTTTTCTTGAAGATCAGTAATCATTTTCTCTCTTTCTTTCAAAGTACAAACAAGCCTGCTGTTTTCTTCTTTTAGGTTCACTTCTGTGGCCACTTGAGCCAAAAGAGAAGCTTCTATGTCCCTTCTCATTTGTCGGCTGGCTTCCAAATGGACTTCTAACTTTTCAGCAACTGATTTCCATATTTGTAATTCATATTTAACTTCATTTACTTCACAATAACTATCAGCTAGTTCTTCATTAGCTTTATCTAACAAATCACATGCATTCTCCAGCTCACTCGTTGTTTGCAGCAGTTGCTTTTTATGACTGTCGAGTTCTTTAAGCAACAAAATCTTATCTTCATCAACATTTGATCTGGCCTCCGTAATTGTAGATTTCATTGCCAACATTATAATTGAAGACTCCTCTTTCTTCATCATTAAATGTAACACCTGAGAGTTACAAACATTCAATTCGGTTGTGATCTCCTTCAAACGTGCCTGTTTATTTTCTAATAATTTACATACATGCATCAGGTCACTTTTTGTTTGCAGCAGTTGCTTTTTGTGACTCTCAATCTCTTTATGCAACAAAATCTTATCTTTATCAATATTTGATCTGGCTTCCATAAGTGTAGATTTCATTGCCACCATCATGACTGCAGATTCTTCTTTTTCCTTTGTTAGTTGTAACACCTGAGAATTATAGTCATTCAATTCTCTTGTGATCTCCTTCAAACGTGCCTGTTTATTTTCTAATAATTTACATACATGCATCAGGTCACTTTTTGTTTGCAGCAGTTGCTTTTTATGACTGTCGAGTTCTTTAAGCAACAAAATCTTATCTTCATCAACATTTGATCTGGCCTCCGTAATTGTAGATTTCATTGCCTTCATTATAAGTGCAGACTTCTCTTTCTTTTTTGTTAGCTGTAACACCTGGGAGTTATGATCATCCGATTATGTCATTAACTCCTTCAAACAAGCATCTTTACTTTCCAACTCGAATCTGCAAGTAATCAAATCCTCAATCAATTTCTCCAACTGAGAGCTCCATTCGGCTTCTTTTATATCAAGTATCTGCTCCAAAGATTTGATCTCTGTTCTTAACTGTAACACCTGAGAGTTACAAGCGTCTGATTCCGTCATTATATTGTAACATTTGCCATTTTGGTCCGTTACTTGTTATATATGATGATGGCAAACTTTTATGAATATATGAAAACTTCGACTATTTTTGTACATATATATATGAGTTAGGCTAATTACAATATTTAGATGGATTCAGATATTGTAAATGATTCGATGTGATTAGGCCCATGTTGTGAGGCCATTATTGTTGTCCATATCTGATATGAAACTTGTATTATTAGGATATGTTAAATAAACTAAATACGAATGTAAAAATTATTTGGGAAAACGTATTTCTATGCCTTAGTATAATATACGATATTAAATATTTATATTATACCCGAGTGTCAGCAGCCAGCTAATAATGGTACTAATGGGACAAAAGCCAACCCAACCTTTATGAAAAGGTGAACACCGTGATTTGTTTTGGTTGTTATTGATAATGAACTCAATCAATTAGCTAGAAATATTGTAAATATATGTATATATATATATATATATATTATTAGGATATGTTAAATAAACTAAATACTAGTAAAATAATTAGGCATTATAGGTATGTAAATTAAGGGGTATATTATACTACTAAATATCCTAAATTATCCAAAATAACTAACTATGATTAGCTAACTAAATTTAGTTAACTTAGGTTAATTAACTAGCCCATGGTATTGCAAAACCATCAAACTAACCCATGATATTCCTTAACTTAACCTTATTTATCAACAAACTAAACTAGTAACCATGGTAAATTTTTACCTATAAATACAAGCTAAGGTTTTCATTACAAATTCACATAATCAAACTTCTTCTTCTTTAATCTCTATCTATCTTATCTATCCTATCTATCTAATTATAAGAACTTCCTTGTTCTCTGCATTCTCAACACTCTAAACAATACATACACATTCAACAAACTTAGCTCTCACGTCATTGAGCCATAGTTGGCTTTGAGAAAGAAAATATCCAAAACAACTCAAAACCCGTTTTTCATTACAGCAGCCCAGAAAATCTCCGATCCCCGGAGATTAAACTGTCGGATCATCATGGTTTTTGACAGTAACTTCCTAACATATAGACCAACGTTTTCAACCGTTGAATTTGTCCAAAAAGGTCCAGAAGTCAAATTACAAGTCTAGAACAGAGGGCTGGAATTCAGTAGTTCTTAGCTTTAAGTCATCTTTGATCATTCCTTTAAATATCCTTTTGATTAAGTGCACATATAAGGTAATAATTCTTGATCTCTTAATCATAAATTATAAGTATTTTAATGGTGTCAAGTTGTAGATTATGGCTTGGTTTGGATTATTCAATTTAAAGATGTATACCAAATTTTATAAAACTTGAATACTTTTATTACATGACAATATAAATGATATATATAATGAAAACCATGTACATATATATATATTTACTTATACACATGATCCCATATACCTACTGCGTTGCACCAACATCCTTGATTGATAGGAACCGGTGTACATGTATGGATTTACAACACTAAATCCTTGTTTGATAGGAACCAGTGTTTACACTACATCCTTGTTTGATAGGAACCAGTGTTTACACTACATCTTTGTTTGATAGGAACCAGTGTTTACACTACATCCTTGTTTGATAGGAACCAGTGTACATACCTAATCTCATGTGTAGAAGTTATTTATATATATATGTAAATTAAACAAATGTCATGATAACAATCTAATTTGGGTAATGAAGATTACAAAAACGAACTTCGTTTCATCTATCTTCTAACAAGAACATATTAACTAAATCAAGTATTACTTTCTTTGAAAAGGTTCCACGAAGCACAACATAGTCTACTTACTTTCTTCTTTCTTCATCCCACGATTCACTCCAATTAAGGTGAGTTTCGTAGCCCCTCTTTTTATCAGTTTTGGGGTGAAAAGTATACTTATTTTTTTTAAAACAGTTTTGTCGATTTCTGTTTATGTTCAATATTGAGCCTGTGCGTTTAGAGTTACTTGTGCCATTTGACGTGCTTTAATCTTATTTGTATGTGTGTAATTATGTGTTTGTTGTTGTGTTTATGACGTGCTTATTGTGTGAGTTGGAGACTTGGACTAAGGCAGGTACCGTAAGGCCAGACTTTGAGACTTTGAGTACTTTGGTACTTATGGCGTAATTCTGCTCATTAAAATATTGAACTACTACTTGTTTATACTTAAAGAATTGACAAAAGACTTATTTCTTTGACTGGACTTTTTGACTAAAACCTACGAACTCACCAACCTTTGTGTTGACACGTTTTAGTATACTTTTCAGGTACTCAGGCTAATCAGGGATAAAGATTTGAATTCTAGTCAGGACTTCGGAGATTAGTGCTCCTTTACTTATATCGGACTTTAAGGCTGCATGCCTTGGTTTATTTTCTGTTATGGACACATTAGTAATAAGCTCTCCTAGCATTGTGTGACTTGGAACTCTTGTATTAAGACTTATGTTTTGGGAATATATCATTATATTCTATTTCATTTAGCAGTATCTATGTAATTCCATGTTGTGCTGTACTTTTCATGACACCTCATGTTTCCGCCAACGGTGGGGTGTTACAGAATGGTATCAGAGCCGTGGTTGTAGAGAATTAGGTGGAAAAGCCTAGACTACATCCTTGTTTGATAGGAACCAGTGTTTACACTACATCTTTGTTTGATAGGAACCAGTGTTTACACTACATCATTGTTTGATAGGAACCAGTGTTTACACTACATCCTTGTTTGATAGGAACCAGTGTACATACCTAATCTCATGTGTAGAAGTTATTTATATATATATGTAAATTAAACAAATGTCATGATAACAATCTAATTTGGGTAATGAAGATTACAAAAACGAACTTCGTTTCATCTATCTTCTAACAAGAACATATTAACTAAATCAAGTATTACTTTCTTTGAAAAGGTTCCACGAAGCACAACATAGTCTACTTACTTTCTTCTTTCTTCATCCCACGATTCACTCCAATTAAGGTGAGTTTCGTAGCCCCTCTTTTTATCAGTTTTGGGGTGAAAAGTATACTTATTTTTTTTAAAACAGTTTTGTCGATTTCTGTTTATGTTCAATATTGAGCCTGTGCGTTTAGAGTTACTTGTGCCATTTGACGTGCTTTAATCTTATTTGTATGTGTGTAATTATGTGTTTGTTGTTGTGTTTATGACGTGCTTATTGTGTGAGTTGGAGACTTGGACTAAGGCAGGTACCGTAAGGCCAGACTTTGAGACTTTGAGTACTTTGGTACTTATGGCGTAATTCTGCTCATTAAAATATTGAACTACTACTTGTTTATACTTAAAGAATTGACAAAAGACTTATTTCTTTGACTGGACTTTTTGACTAAAACCTACGAACTCACCAACCTTTGTGTTGACACGTTTTAGTATACTTTTCAGGTACTCAGGCTAATCAGGGATAAAGATTTGAATTCTAGTCAGGACTTCGGAGATTAGTGCTCCTTTACTTATATCGGACTTTAAGGCTGCATGCCTTGGTTTATTTTCTGTTATGGACACATTAGTAATAAGCTCTCCTAGCATTGTGTGACTTGGAACTCTTGTATTAAGACTTATGTTTTGGGAATATATCATTATATTCTATTTCATTTAGCAGTATCTATGTAATTCCATGTTGTGCTGTACTTTTCATGACACCTCATGTTTCCGCCAACGGTGGGGTGTTACAGAATGGTATCAGAGCCGTGGTTGTAGAGAATTAGGTGGAAAAGCCTAGACTATAACCTAAGAACCCCGTATAGCATTTACGATAGGAATCATAGATGCATTATAGACGTGCTAACGTCGCTTATATTTTGAGTTCATGTTCTCTTGAGACTTATTATCCCTGTGCTTATTTTGACTGTGGTTGTCATTTGGTGACTGTGTACTTTTGGTGACTGTGTGATTTGGTGTTGTTGTAATTATTTATGTGTATTAGAGCAAGATGAAGTGATGGCACTAACTAGTATTGCAGGAAAGATTGCAAGGAAACGCCTGATCAACGTTCTGCGATTATCTCCCTGTTTTATGACAGTTTTTGACCTAATGGATTGCACTTGTAGTTAGAGTGTGGTAGCAACCCTGGGCTGCTTAATGGGTGTTGGTTGGGTGGAGGGTTAGCCGCTGGTACACCCTGTATACATACCCTGCCAATACCTAGATAGCATACCAGTACCGTGATCCGACCTTGCATTAGATGTACTAGGGGTGTGGAGGGTTAGCCGCTGGTACACCCTGTATACATACACCACTAGTGCATCGGATGTAGGTGTTAGATTCGGACCACATTTTAACTGCGATTTAGGGTTATATATTATTAGTATATATATATGTATTGCATTGACGTGGACTGCATGACTAGTTTAAGTTCTAGATAGCATCCCTTAGATCATAAGTCGAGAGAGCTTACTGAGTGCAACGTGTGACATTAACATCGTCGAGCGTATTTTTCTCCGATTAAAGTTACGTGGATATAGGACAACGACAAGGACAAGATCTGGCGCTGGTGCTAGCAATGGGAGAGGCAGTGGTGATGGTCAAGGTGCTGGTCGTGGTATTGGCCATGCAGAAGGTCAAGGTGCTGGTCGTGGTATTGGACATGCAGGAGGTCAAGGTGCTGGCCGTGGAACTGGTCGTGGTACTGGTCGTGGCACTGGGCCTGGCGTAGGACAAGGTGTGAGTCGAGGTACTGGTCGTAGCATTGGACAAGGTGTAGGTCGAGGTGCTGGCCGTGGCGTTGGTCGTGAGGTAGGCCGCGGTGGCGGCCGAGGTAGTGGTCGTGGACGCGGTCGCAGTGGAACTGAAAATGAAACCACTAACGAGCCAGTTGGAATGCAAGCAGACCCAGCCATGATTGCCATGATTACTCAAGTGGTTAATACTATACTTGCACAAAATGCCCAAAATGCACAAAATGCAGAGAATGAAGATGCTCAGCATGAGGATGCTCAGTATGAGGATCCTCAGTATGAGGATGCAGAGGATGATCAGGGTGGTGAATATTATGAAGACGTTGATCAAGGAATTCGTGTTGGAAATGTACCGAGGGGACTTAGAAGCGACGTCAGGACCTGTACTTACAAGAACTTCAAAGACTGTGGTGTGCAAGAGTATGATGGTAGAGGTGGAGCAGTCAAGTTTATCCAATGGTTAGAAAAGATGGAAGCTGTGATTGGTATTAGCGAATGTATCCCTGAGCAAAGGGTTAAGTATGTGGCAGGCTCATTAACTAAAGATGTTTTGTCTTGGTGGAACACTCAGTGCCGAGTCAGAGGCAGATTAGCGGCAGAGGCGATGTCTTGGTACAACTTCAGAGAGTTGATGATGAGGAAGTTCTGTACAGCAACCGAACTGGTGAGGCTAGAACGAGAGTTTTTGGAACATAAGATGGTTGGTGCTGATCATGCTAGATATACTACCCGTTTTAATGAACTGTCAAGGCTCGTTCCACATTTGGTTGAACCTGAGAACAAGGGTATAGAAAAGTATCTTCGTGGGTTAATTCCTCAGGTTAGGTCGACTATGGCTGCTGTTCACCCACTTACCCTGGAGGAGGCTATATTAAGGTCTGAGGCTATGACAGAGGAGTTGGTTCAGTGTAAAACTATTACTGCTGTTGGAACAAAAAGGAAGGAAAGCAGTGGGGCGAGTAGTAGTAAGAAATCTGATGGGAAGAGACAGGACAGAGGCAAGGTATTTGCAGTGACTGATGCTGGCAAAAAGGAATATGTGGGTCCTCACCCTAAGTGTACCAAGTGCAATCTTCATCATGCAACAAATCAGAATTGCTTAACATGCTACAACTGCAATAAGACTGGGCATTTGGCAAACTACTGTAGGGAACCAAGGACTCAGGTGGCACCATTGAATAGGGCACCATTGAATGTTGTACCATTGAATCAAAGGGGACCAACTGGAGTTCGTGGGGCATGTTATGAATGTGGGTCTACTGAGCACTACCGAAACACATGTCCTCAATGGGTTGGGCAACAGGTTCAAGTGGCGGTTCATCCTAACCAGCTACAGATTACTGGACCCAATCAGAATAGAGGTAATCAAATTCAGGCTGCTAGAGGTCGTGCTTTCGTGCTGAATGCTGCTGAAGCTCGCAATGACCCGAACGTTGTTGCAGGTACTTTTCTTCTAAATGGTCATTATGCTACTGTTCTCTTTGATTCGGGATCTGATTATAGTTTTGTAGCGAGTAATTTTGTTCCTTTACTGAGTACTAGACCGAGCCCTATGTATATATGTTTCGATGTAGAAATGGCTAACGGTGGGTTAGTCAGATTAGACCAAGTGATCCGTTCATGCACATTAGTCCTTGATAATCATGCTTTCCTTATTGACTTGGTACCTTTTGAAATGGGGAATTTTGATGTCATTGTTGGTATGGACTGGATGTCTTTGGTTGACGCGTCGATTCTATGTAGTACAAAAATCGTTAGAATTCCCTTACCTAGTGGTGAAATACTAGAAGTCCAGGGCGAGAAGTCTGAGTCTTATGAGGGTCTTGTTATGAGTGCATCTGTTAAGGAGGTTAGCTTGATTGATGTTCCCGTCGTTCGCGACTATCAGGATGTTTTCCCTGATGATCTACCCGGCTTACCTCCGTCTCGACAACTTGATTTTCGCATTAGTCTTATTCCTAACACAGCCCCTGTAGCAAAATCCCCTTATAGACTAGCAACGACTGAACTACAAGAATTGGCCGCACAACTAAAAGAACTTCAAGACAAAGGATTTATTAGACCTAGTCAATCGCCGTGGGGAGCACCTGTTTTATTTGTCAAAAAGAAGGATGGTTCCTTTCGTATGTGTATCGACTATCGTGAGCTGAATAAGTTAACGGTAAAGAATCGCTATCCTCTTCCTAGGATTGACGATCTGTTCGACCAGCTTCAAGGTGCAAAGTGCTTCTCAAAGATTGATTTACGTTCAGGGTATCATCAATTGCGTGTACACGAAGACGACATACCAAAGACCGCTTTCAGAACAAGATATGGACATTTTGAGTTCATTGTGATGCCCTTTGGATTGACTAACGTGCCAACAGTATTTATGGACTTGATGAATAGAGTGTGTCGACCGTATTTAGACGAGTTTGTAATTGTGTTTATCGACGACATTCTGATTTACTCAAAGACAAAGGAAGAGCATGTCGAACACCTGAGAAAGGTATTGGACTTATTGAGGAAGGAAAAACTGTACGGGAAGTTTTTTAAATGTGAATTTTGGCTGGAGGAGGTACACTTTTTGGGACATGTCGTGAGCAAGGATGGAATACACGTGGATCCTAGCAAGATTGATTCAGTCAAGAATTGGAGAACACCAGAGACACCGACTGAAGTCAGACAATTCCTTGGTCTGGCTGGTTACTATAGAAGGTTCATTGAGAACTTCTCTAAGATTGCATTGCCGCTTACGCAATTAACGCAGAAAGATAGACCGTATGTCTGGGGCGAGAAACAAGAAGAAGCGTTTCAGATTCTGAAGGATAGGTTGTGTAACGCGCCTATTTTGAGTCTGCCAGAAGGGTCTGATGACTTTGTGGTGTACTGCGATGCGTCGGGTCAAGGGTTAGGTTGTGTGCTCATGCAAATAGGCAAAGTGATTGCATACGCCTCGCGACAATTGAAGGTCCATGAGAAGAATTACACAACTCATGACTTGGAATTAGGAGCAGTGGTATTTGCATTAAAGTGCTGGAGGCATTATTTGTATGGAACCAAGTGTGTAATCTACACGGATCACAAAAGTTTGCAGCATATCTTCACTCAACAAGATTTGAATATGAGACAACGTAGATGGCTTGAGTTACTCAGTGATTACGATTGTGACATTCGTTATCATCCGGGGAAAGCCAACGTTGTGGCTGATGCTTTAAGCCGTAAGGAAAGAGTTAAGCCTAGACGAGTACGTGTTATGAGTATTACAGTGCATAGAAGTGTTAGAGATCAGATCATAGAAGCACAGACGGTGGTTGTTGGCGATGAAGAACTTCTCAAGAAGGAATTGCGAGGTATGGAACAACATTTAGATAAAAGGGACGATGGTGGATTGTATTTCGTGGATAGACTATGGGTCCCTTTCACTGGTGATTTACGGACATTAATTATGAACGAAGCTCATAATTCAATGTACTCGGTACATCCGGGCACTGACAAGATGTACTTCGACATACGCGAGTTGTATTGGTGGCCTGGCATGAAGAAGGATGTTGCTGAGTTTGTAAGTCGATGCTTGACGTGTTTACGAGTGAAGGCGGAGCATCAAAAGCCTGCTGGATTGCTCCAACAACCAGAAATTCCTGAATGGAAGTGGGAGTGTGTAACTATGGATTTTATTACAAAATTACCCAGGACTAAGGAGGGTCATGATATGATATGGGTAATCGTTGATAGACTAACAAAGTCTGTACATTTCTTGGTCATTCGCGAGAAAGACCCCACAGAGAAATTGGTGAGGAAGTATGTAAAGGAAGTCGTGTCGAAGCATGGTGTACCAGTTTCGATTATTTCGGACAGAGATACTCGTTTCAATTCATCTTTTTGGCGAGGGTTTCAAAGGGATTTTGGAACTAGGATAGACATGAGTACGGCGTACCATCCTCAGACCGGTGGTCAGAGTGAGCGTACGATTCAGACTTTAGAAGACATGTTGAGAGCGTGTGTCTTGGACTTTGGTGGTAACTGGGATGACCATCTGCATTTGATAGAATTCTCTTACAACAATAGTTATCATGCGAGTATCAATATGGCACCTTTCAAGGCATTGTATGGACGGAAGTGCAGATCACCTGTCGTGTGGGCTGACTTTGGGGATAGTCAGTTGGTTGGGCCTGAAGCTTATTGAAGAGACTGCCGAGAAAATAATTCAAATTAAAGAGCGACTTAGATTAGCCCGGGAACGACAAAAGAAGTATGCTGACGTCAGGCGTAGACCTTTGGAATTCAGTGTCGGAGATCGTGTACTTCTCAAGGTTTCCCATTGGAAAGGAGTAGTTAGATTTCTGAAAAGCGGAGAGCTCGGACCAAGATATATCGGACCATTTGAGGTACTGGAAAGGGTTGGTAAGGTAGCCTATCGATTGAGACTTTCAGAAGAACTTAAAGGAATTCACGACGTATTTCATGTGTCGCACCTCCGAAAATGTCTAGCTAAGGAGGAACGTCATGTGCCTATGGACGAAATCCGGATTGACGATAAGTTGAACTTCGTTGAAGAGCCTATGGAGATTGTGGATCGCAAGGTGCGGAAGTTAAAGAAAACCAAGTATACCCTTGTTAAGGTTCGTTGGAATTCAAAGCGAGGACCTGAATATACTTGGGAACGAGAAGATCATTTCAAGACTAAATACCCCCAGTTGTTCAATGGGACTAGTACCAGTTGAATTTCGGGACGAAATTCTTTTAACGGGGTAATAATGTAACATTTGCCATTTTGGTCCGTTACTTGTTATATATGATGATGTCAAACTTTTATGAATATATGAAAACTTCGACTATTTTTGTACATATATATATGAGTTAGGCTAATTACAATATTTAGATGGATTCAGATATTGTAAATGATTCGATGTGATTAGGCCCATGTTGTGAGGCCATTATTGTTGTCCATATCTGATATGAAACTTGTATTATTAGGATATGTTAAATAAACTAAATACGAATGTAAAAATTATTTGGGAAAACGTATTTCTATGCCTTAGTATAATATACGATATTAAATATTTATATTATACCCGAGTGTCAGCAGCCAGCTAATAATGGTACTAATGGGACAAAAGTCAACCCAACCTTTATGAAAAGGTGAACACCGTGATTTGTTTTGGTTGTTATTGATAATGAACTCAATCAATTAGCTAGAAATATTGTAAATATATATATTTTGAGTCCATTGATTTTCTTCCATGTCCTCAAATTCCAACCACCTCCTACCACCACCACCATCATCTCCGACCACCACCATGATTTTCCGGCGACGGCGACCATCTCCGGCGAGACTTACACATGTGTAAGTTACTTACACATGTGTAAGTTATATGGACCATTTTTGGACTCAAAATAAGCTGGACTCAATTTATCCTGCCCCTATATATATATATAATAATAAATATATATTATATAATATATATATATGATAAATACTAGTAAAATAATTAGGCATTATAGGTATGTAAATTAAGGGGTATATTATACTACTAAATATCCTAAATTATCCTAAATAATATCTACCTAAATAACTAACTATGATTAGCTAACTAAAGTTAGTTAACTTAGGTTAGTTAACTAGCCCATGGTATTGCAAAACCATCAAACTAGCCCATGATATTCCTTAACTTAACCTTAGTTATCAACAAACTAAACTAGTAACCATGGTAAATTTTTACCTATAAATACAAGCTAAGGTTTTCATTACAAATTCACATAATCAAACTTCTTCTTCTTTAATCTCTATCTATCTTATCTATCCTATCTATCTAGCTATAAGAACTTCCTTGTTCTCTGCATTCTCAACACTCTAAACAATACATACACATTCAACAAACTTAGCTCTCACGTCATTGAGCCATAGTTGGCTTTGAGAAAGAAAATATTCAAAACAACTCAAAACCCGTTTTTCATTACAGCAGCCCAGAAAATCTCCGATCCCTGAAGATTAAACCGTCGGATCATCATGGTTCTTTGACAGTAACTTCCTAACATATAGACCAACGTTTTCAACCGTTGAATTTGTCCAAAAAGGTCCAGAAGTCAAATTACAAGTCTAGAACAGAGGGCTGGAATTTCAGTAGTTCTTAGCTTTAAGTCATCTTTGATCATTCCTTTAAATATCCTTTTGATTAAGTGCACATATAAGGTAATAATTCTTGATCTCTTAATCATAATTTATAAGTATTTTAATGGTGTCAAGTTGTAGATTATGGATTGGTTTGGATTATTCAATTTAAAGATGTATACCAAATTTTATAAAACTTGAATACTTTTATTACATGACAATATAAATGATATATATAATGAAAACCATGTACATATATATATTTACTTATACACATGATCCCATATACCTACTGCGTTGCACCAACATCCTTGATTGATAGGAACCGGTGTACATGTATGGATTTACAACACTAAATCCTTGTTTGATAGGAACCAGTGTTTACACTACATCCTTGTTTGATAGGAACCAGTGTTTACACTACATCCTTGTTTGATAGGAACCAGTGTACATACCTAATCTCATGTGTAGAAGTTATTTATATATATATGTAAATTAAACAAATGTCATGATAACAATCTAATTTGGGTAATGAAGATTACAAAAACGAACTTCCTTTCATCTATCTTCTAACAAGAACATATTAACTAAATCAAGTATTACTTTCTTTGAAAAGGTTCCACGAAGCACAACATAGTCTACTTACTTTCTTCTTTCTTCATCCCACGATTCACTCCAATTAAGGTGAGTTTCGTAGCCCCTCTTTTTATCAGTTTTGGGGTGAAAAGTATACTTTGGTACTTATGGCGTAATTCTGCTCATTAAAATATTGAACTACTACTTGTTTATACTTAAAGAATTGACAAAAGACTTATTTCTTTGACTGGACTTTTTGACTAAAACCTACGAACTCACCAACCTTTGTGTTGACACGTTTTAGTATACTTTTCAGGTACTCAGGCTAATCAGGGATAAAGATTTGAATTCTAGTCAGGATTTCGGAGATTAGTGCTCCTTTACTTATATCGGACTTTAAGGCTGCATGCCTTGGTTTATTTTCTGTTATGGACGCATTAGTAATAAGCTCTCCTAGCATTGTGTGACTTGGAACTCTTGTATTAAGACTTATGTTTTGGGAATATATCATTATATTCTATTTCATTTAGCAGTATCTATGTAATTCCATGTCGTGCTATACTTTTCATGACACCTCATGTTTCCGCCAACGGTGGGGTGTTACATATATCCTTCAAAGGGACCTCTTTACTAGCTAAGTCGAGCTTGCAAGAGTTCAAATCTGCAGCCAATTTTTCAAATCGAGAACTCCATTCAGCTTCTCTTACATTATGATTCTACTCCAAAGACTTAATATTGTTTTGAAGCTTTATGATAGAAGAAGAATTACTTGCTTCTCGAATCTGAGATTCATTGAGAGAGGAAACCAATGCTTGATTTTCTTCCCCCAACTTGCCAATCTTACATTCTATTTCCTTACAAGTAGACTCTTTCTCATTGGTTAACATGACAAGTCTTGACTTCATTTGCTCAAGCTCCAAAAGCTGGATATCTAAGCCCTTCCTTCGATTCTCTTCACAAGCCAGAGCTTCACTACACGTCTCTAATCGTCTTTTATAAACTTCAGAAACTTTAGACTGAGAACCTAACTTTGTTTCCATTGCAGATATGTGATCAACAAATGTACACTTCTCCATATCCTAGTCCTTTTCCTTTGCCTTTAGATTATCTCTAAGCTTTTTATGGGCTTCTTCTAAGAGTTGAAACTGTTCATTCTTCCATTTAAGCTACTTTTTCTTCCTCCAGCTTTCCAAACATATCACCTCTCTCTCTCATTTGTTTTGAAGCCATTTGCCTTTCACTGACACATTTCTTTTGTAAAACTGACACAATTCCTTCTTTCAAAACCTCAATCTTGTCCATAAAAGCACGATTTTGGTGCTTTAAATCCGACATCTTTACATTGGCTACCTCTAATGAAGAAAGAAGCCTTTGTTTCTCCTCTTCACTCTCCCGAATCTTTGAATCAATATCAGCAGGAAGCTTACTATTGGTTGAAGTGAGACTCTTAACGACACTCTCCGTCTCTTTATGTCTACACTCGAGCTCTTCAAGTGACTGCTTTGTATCAAAAACTTCATCAGCCTTTGCTTCTACTTCCTGATCTTGTTTCTCGAGTTTCTGATTTAGTTCTTGGATTTTTTTGACTTGGTCTGCATGTGATCTCTTTAAGTCGTCACATAGATCAGCTTTCGTGCGACACTCTAATCTAAGCTTTTCGATTTCAGCTTTTGCGTCATCCAACTCTTCATATACTTTTTCCATCGACACTTTTTTTTACAACCTGTTACAAGCTAGCATTATTAACACTCTTATTCAACACTTAATGCATCAAAATCCTTAAAAAAACCAACAAAAATGTAACATAGTTAGCATCATCAACACTCACCGGAAAAATTTAAAACCGTCATAATTTAGCCATAATTTACAATGAATGAGCTGCTTGTGGTTTTGTGTTGTTCCAAATGGGTCAAAAAAGTCACATTAACATATTAGGGAGGTTGATGTGGGTGCGGGTTCCCACTCCCCGCACTGGTACACCACCGCTACCCCTTGAAACCGAGCCAAACTTTGAAACTTTCAGGTAGAGAAGCTGCTCACAACTATTCACTCCTAAAGGTATTAATTGGTGGAGATGCCTCGAAGCCATCAACTCTTATGAGTTGTCCCATTTTTCCAAGGGGATATTCATATTATAATTAGAAAAAAGAGAGTGGGGGTAGATAATTTACCACACCCACCAAAAAATGATAAGAATGGTGGGTTGAAGGTAAATTTTAGGTAGCATCTTATTATTGGTGATTGGTGAGTGGTGAGGGTAAAGAATTACCACATCCACCTCCTTTATGCTAAAATCAAAACAATCAAACAAACAGTTGACAATATGTATTTTTAATGCATACAACCCCCAAGTCACTTTATCCAATAATTGAGTTGTATATTGTAATAATATTGTTTTTGTAACCATAATTTACACATTTATTTTAAAAACGGACAAGTAGAAGATCAACATTACCTGAAATAACCATTAGAGAATGGTTAAGAAGCCTGTCATACAGTTTACGAGTCTTGGCAGCTTCTGTTTCGGGAATGCTCGAATGAGGGTGGTCAGCTACTCTTACAATTCTCCTATATATGTCATTGAAGTCTCCCAACTTTGTACTAATAGGTATATGAGCCTCTATTCCCATATCTTGACTCACCTACAAAAATAAATATTTAAATTATCAACAGTGTGTCACTTATAATGTAAATGAAGACATAATGTCATGGATGAGTAATAATATGCTTTTTAGGGTGTCAAAAAGAACATTTGTTCATTAAAATCTAAAAATATGTTTGATTATAATTCTTAATAACTAAAAAAATGTATACCCGTGTTAAATTATGTATTGCAGTTGGGTATGGTTCGAGTTCATTTTTTCCAGCAACAATGACGCAGGGAACTTCATACCCCGTCGACTCCCTCTGACTAGCCACTTGAACAAGCAATTCTGTTGCTCTTAACCATGAAGCCTCGTTTGAACTACACGGCATAAGAAAATTCAAGATGAAAACAAGCAGTTAGAAGGACAAATGTTAAAAGAACAAACTTCAAGATATCATATTTAAAGGAAAACAAGTCCACTACATAGCATAGACATTGCTTGAACTTCCTATGCCTAACAGGTCAAAGTGTCAAACAACTGAACAAGTCCAAAATAATGTTATAATATGTCTAACGGGTCAAACAAGTACAAAGTAACTTTAAGTAAAACAGGTCAAACGGGTTGAAACTAGCCCAAAGTATATTTTTGATAGCAAAAAACATTGGATGTTAAAAAAACATATTTATTGAATTGTTGACGACACTCTAACTTGAATATTACAAAGATAAGATAATGATTTTCATCATGTATGACTTGCAAATTATTTACAAGTCAACAAAAAGATTAAAAAAAAAGTGTATCATGAAAGACTTGTGGGCCATTTTGACTCATTTCCACACCCGGCCGCCCATACTAAAATATTAAACATTGTGACCCATACATTAATTTATGTGATTTATCATAACTTTGTAGTGCCACCCGATTCAGAATCTAGTTTAGTGAAAAGACCTTCCCACAAAAGACTGCAACAACGAGGACTTTCCCGCCTCCTTAGGCCCGAAAACAAAGCACTGGAAGACATTTCGGTCAAAGTGTTGCTTCTTGTGGTCAACACGTCTTCTCTGAGTAACTCTTACTGCAGAAGAAGGATCACCAGCATACTCAAGGTACATGAGTTTCTCAAAACTAAGGACTGGGTCTAGAAGTGTCATAAGAGCCCACTGCATCCCACAAATATATTTCAGCAGATAATAAAAATCTCGAGTAATTCAAAAATGGAAGTCTATGAATCTTCAACCTATTGTGGTTATGTATTTAGTCTACCAAAAGTATCATATATACTCCTTTTTTTGGGTAAAAAGGTAACTCCTTTCAGAGTACATAAATAGGAATTGTAGTATGCGCAATTTTGATATTTAACGATGTTAATAAATAGAGAAACTTGTAATCAAAAAAACTATTCTAACGAATAGTAGCGACAAAAAATAGTATACCTCAGCCAAAAATCCATCGAAAGCATTAGCATATGGAGCTACATACCAAGAACTGCAATGTATAATATCAAATTAAAAGCAAGCTTGATATCGAGAGAAATATTAAACGTCGAACCAAACTTACCTCTCATCATCTAGCTCCTGTGCTCCATCCTGGTTTGCAAAATTAGCATACTTTCAATTTTCAATTTCATTGCACCAAATAAAAATGAAATACTAATACATCATTCATATATAAAAAAATTAAGATGACGGAACATACACGATCCTCCTCACAAGAAGATGGCCGTGTCGTTTCCACGGGCTTGTCATTATTTTTAGTTACAAGATGTGTAGTAGCAAAATACACGGATCCTGCTATTGCTGAAAACAACAAAATTTGCCACATTTTTGTGATCTTAAACAACAACAACTATTGCTTTAGGTTTTAGATACTGAAATTTTTAGTTTCTGTTGTACATACATTTTCTTCTCACACAAAGGCAATGTATATATAACATAGATAGATACAATTCATTTATGAAAACAAATAAATCAGCCCCAAATTACTACCTACTTTCTCTATTTCCTTAATCTCTAACTATATATAGAAAGGATATTTTTTGTTAATCACTAATTTAATTATAGCAAGTATTACAAGAATTTACGTATACACCTACCTACCTATGGATTTTTTTATTAGCTTTCTAATTGACATTAATAATAGTCAAAATTGTAGCTTTTGGGCGACGAGGATACCTTTTTAACTTTGAAGCACTGCTGCTGCTGCTGCTTCGTCTTCTTCTGTCTTAAATATTATTGGGGGGTTTTCTCTTTCAATTCTGTTTTTGAGTTCAAATTTGGTTGGTTTTAAGAAAATAAAAAATTGATGTGAATGGAAATGAACGGATACATATAACTATTATGTAATTTACTAATATACCCTATATCTTTATATGATTTTCTCCCCAAATTAACGAAAAATGATTAATTCTTCTAAATATCTTCCTAAAAATTCTCATAAAACCTTTAAAACTTGACATGTGTATTCCACTAATTTAAACCTGACATGTGTATTCCATTAATTCTTTTACCTAATTTTATCTCTTGATTTTGACATATGTCATAGTCTTGTAGTTAGAGGATTTTTAGGATGATTAGTTAAGAGGATTTATCATTTTTCCAAATTAACTCACCTATCTGTTCGTTTTTTTGGCACCAAAAGTCTGCTTTTTTCCGTCCATATTCACTCCCCTTACAGATAATGAGATACATATTTTGCTAATTTTTTTATAAAAAAATCAAAAAAAAAAAGTGATAATTTAGAAATGATAATTTTAAAAAGTCATCAAGTAGCAGCAATTGACGGTGGCGATTGGTGGTGATGGCGATTGAGACAAGCAGTATTGATGTAATGTGGATTTGATGGATTGTTAAAAACTTAAAATTGAATATTAAAACTTAAAATTTAACAACATAAAATTCGTTTTATAATATAGTAGTATAGATATTTATATCTTTAAAATATCAAAAATGTCTCAGTCACGAGTTATTATCCAATAACGTGAACTTATAAAATGACTATAAGTCCAAGTAAACTTAAAAAACAATTCAACCATGCACACCAATTCATATATATATTGTTGTAGAGTTTAGGTTATAAAAGAAAAGAAATGACTGCAAGTGATATTATTTTCTTTTCAAATCATCCCATAAATGGGAAGAAATTTTTTAGACAAAATCAATTACAAAATCATTTCACTTTTTATCATTTCATTTCCATTCTATCTTTAAATTAAATTCAAGTACCCAATTTATTTTGTAATCAATTGCTTTCTTTTCTTTTCATTCCTTGATAAAACTCAAGAACATACTGTAAACATTTATTGAACATAGTTGTGAAATTGTCCAGGGTTTTGTTGGATTGAATTGATTTAAAGATTTTGCGCTTTCAATAAAGACTGTTTTGGAAAATGGGATTGGCTGATTTGAAAAGTGGGATTTGGATTTTTGAATGATTGTGTTTTTAGAAATGCATTCACTTTCGTCGACCATGTACATGTACATGTAGGCGAAAGTGACTGAATTGCACAATTGCTTAAACCTGAGTGTGCTTACATATTTACATATCAATGTCACAGCATCTTATTTCAAAAGTACATGGTGAAGCTGTAAATACAACCAAAGCAACTCGGTCTTCTAGTAGCAGACTTATTGTCGATCACCTGAAAAGCATGTGAGTAAGGGTCAACTACAAAACTACAACCCCACTTTAACTATTATATGTTCTATTTTGAATAAAAACATTAACTAATCAAACTTCCTAAGTACATCAGTTCATCTACATATAATTCGTCCAATTTATCAACTTGATAGAGTACCTGGGTAGCAAATACAAAACTGTTACAATGAGTTTATTAGTTACTGTTTATGGTTTTCGTGTTCTTCTTGATGATTATTTTCTGTAGCGACTCTCTCCTTGTACTTGGCAAAAGCTGCTGAAAGAGCCGATTTAACGGACAGATTAGGTTCTTTCTTATCACGCTTGCTCGAGCGCCCTGTTTTCTTGTCCTCTTTAGCTTCACTTGGAGTGAAAGCTTGTGCAGATGTTTCAACTGCTGAGGGATGCTTGGGAATCGAACGTTTGAATGGTTCATGGAAAGTGTCGTACAAACGCTTAACCTGGTCAGCCATAAAGAAAATGATAAACAGTGTTTTAACATATATCAAGAATTTAAATCTAAATGATGCTAGCAAAAGAAAAGACACAACTCTTTCCCCTTATTCCTATCGATAATATAGCTATGAGAATATAGAATGCATACTAAATCATTTTTTTGTGAAAAACGTGTCAACTTTTGTGGCCATACTAAGTGTGGTTATGAAACTGTCATGTACTGATGACAATTTACAAGACAGTCACATTTGAAGATAAACTAACTTATTAATAGATACCAGATATAGATTTGTCGGTTACTAGATTGCTAAACTAAGCAAGTAAAGGTGGCAATTCCCATTTCACGAATAGAACTGAATCGCGTTATATCTCTAGCGGGTCAAACAAAAATTTGAGCTCAAAAGAGAATGGGACAAATTGGTCATAAGTTGCCCAAAGTGGATTTTATAGCATATGCCCTAAATTGCTTCTTCATGAATTTAGATAGTTTGTAATGGTAAAGCCTGTGATAATTGTATCTAAACCTTAATTATAGGAGAATACATATTGAAAAAAAAGCCTCAATACAACAGGGATTTGAGGGCCAACCTGACCCAAAACACAAATATGACGCACTTTATATATGTTGCAGAACGTGGGCGACCTGAACATTTTGGCACCTCAATTAAAAAGGATGACAAAATATAGTAGAACGTTATTTTGGATCTACAAAATGGGTTTTTGGACCACAAAGTCAATATGTCTCTAACTTTAGGGAAAGACTAAAAAGAGGGGGAAAAAACACAATGCAGAGATAGGTGACGGGATATACTTTACGCTCCCCAATGCCAGGGCAACGAGCTAGATCCTCCATTGATGCATCCATAATATGAGAAAGAGACTGCATAAGAATGAAGATAAATTGATAGTTATTTAAATATTCCCCATTTCAACCATATGATTATCTGACTTTTTATTCTTTCAGTTGCAAGAGTAACCTTACATACACACATCCAAACACCCCCTATATTCCCAAGATTAGAAATGAGTGGCAGATGAAGTACCCCAAATGTAGAACCAAGAGTAACCACATCGGTCTTGTTGACATGTCGAACAGATGTTAAAGCATGTGATAGCTGCAATAGAAGTACATTAGCGCAGTAAATGAGAAAGAAAATCTTGAATAGTACTCCATTTCCTTGACTGCAATACAATCTTTCATAACAAATAAATCCCTTATTGATAAAAACACGAGCTATCAAAAATCTTAATTGGAAGAGATTTTAAATAAACCCAAGCACCTATAGTCCTATACCCGTGATAAATAGTCTGTATCCATTTGGCCTTGAATGAGATCTGCAGGCTTATTTTCATAAACTTTGATTGTCTCCAAATAGCGACCACACTCTTCCAAGCTGAAAAAACAAGAAAAGAATTTTCGAAGTATTCTAAAATAATTAGGATAGGTTAACTAGAGGTTTGAGACTCCGACCTAGTTACATATGATAGGCTATAGCCTTATAGGTAGGTTCAGGTTGTGATTTATCTCTAGACGATCAACCGGTTAAGATAAAAAATAACTCAACTAAAAACATCAAAGTATGTGTACATATTTAATGCATAAACCTCCTAAATTATTTTAACAAAAGAGAACATAAATGATGTTATGATATACTTTTGTGATCCTATTAGACACATTAATTACTTATAAACAAATTCAGATACTTAACACAAGTGTCACAAGTCCAACCAGCTTGACCAGTTGAGACCTGAGCTGTTAATTAACCATTTTAAGAAAACCCAGTATGACTCCCCTTCCAAACCACCTGACAGCCCATTTTGCCACCTCGATGTTCTATCTTCAAGTCTTTAACAATTTTGTAGTTGATCTCTACTAAAAGAAACAACGATAAACAAGACAGTGACCCTCATTTTATAGTAAAGCTGTGAAGGTTTTCTGTGGCAAGTGCATCAAGCAAAAATGGAATAATAACAGAATGTTATTCGTTGCCCCCCATAATCATTAGAACATACAAAATTCAAGTTTAATGCAACCTTAGATTATAACTAACAGATACTTTATGGTTATTATTCACAAGAAATAAATAAACTAAAGAATTTAACAGCTCCAGATTTACTCATTTAAGGAAAATACCTCCAGCCACACAGAAGAGTGCAGTCATGAAGCAGAGCTGTTCTTGTGACTTCCAACAATGGCTTGACAACATCTTCCTGGAACATAAGACAGCATAATCAGGTGAGAAATAACTGTCGATATGATTCAAGTTCTTTCAAGTTGTTCCCCTTGTTCAAGATTGAACATCTATCTTAGCTAATATGCTTTTTAATCAAGTGCGAAACTGTAAAAATATGTAAAAGTATAGTGACAGCTGTGACAACTTCATCAAACTTTGCCATATGAATTTTCAGAGATTGATAAATTGCACCAATTTAATTCAAAAACATTGAAGACAGATATATAATTGCGGATATCTGGATCTTACAACATCGACATGGCATAAAACAACACGAAGCTTGAAGTTTTTCCCCAATTCCCTTATTCGGTAATACAGGTAGTCTGGGTGAAGTAGGTGATACCTAAGGCTGCATGAAAAACGTCCCAACGTTACAATGAGATTAAAAGAATTAAGATTAAATAGATCAAAGTACATCCAGCTAGTCTTTGCTAGTAATTATACATCACAAACCTTAGATAAAGAGCACATGAATTTTGCCCCAACATATAGTCACAGACAACATCTGCAAAAGCCCATCTCACATTTCTTATATGTTTTAGCAAAGGATTTCCCTTCTGCAATAGACAACACAGCAAAAAAAGTGCCGGATAACAATTACACGAAAAGTTAGCTAATACGTTCGTTCTCGATCAAATATTTGATAAATGCATGCCATTTCTTCATATATAAGAAACGATATTTAGGCAGCATAAACAATCACCGTCATCTTTTGGTGCCACATGCAGTTCTTCCTCAATCTCATTTGTATCTATAACACTAAAACCTACAAGTTTTCAAACACAAAACTAACTTACATTTACATACTGTTTTTCAAACACAAAACTAACTTAAAGTATGTTGAACATCGAATACAAAAGATTATTTTATTTGTAGTAAGGTAAGTTTTTCTATACTTAGGTCAGTTCTCTCCAAATTTTGTACCAAAGCAACCGTAAAGTAGAGTTTGTGACCATTAGTTTTGCTATAAAATACGAAAGGAACCTTCTTTTTGGTTTATGGAGTTTGGTAAGAGGATTCACAATGCCTCCGTTCAGGCTCATTCTCCCCCTCGTTCACACTTGGAGGACGAGTGCACACCGTTAGGTGTGACTCGTCCTTCGTTCCATTTTCGTTCGTCCGTCCCCCCAGGGACGAGACTCGTTCCAGTTTTATTTTTTTTATTTTTTTTCTTTTCAATGTAACGGTAAGAATTTAATTTTCAAAAAAGTGTCACAACTAGTCCCTCAATGGCCAGATTTCTTAATTTTAAAAATTTTACACTTTTGGTCCCTATTTATCATATATATATACAAACCATTTACCTTCTTATTCTCTACTAAAAAACACACACTCTTCTAAGCAAATAACACACATTCACAAAAGAACCATGGCAAACAACATACCAAACATGACCGTTCACGATGCAAAAATGGGCATGCAGGATCACATGCTTAACGATGATACAAACAGATCTGCAGTTAACAATGTGATTGAGAACATAACTTCCAACAAAGCGGCAATCACAGCCGAAATTGAACGACTTGAAGCTGCAGGACATGCTCGTAACGCCGTCGAAGATGAGTACATTATTTATCTTCGGCAAAAGATCGACTGGCTCAATCAAACTATTTTCCAGCTTACCGCTGTCACTAACACATTAAATAAAACTCTAGACCACGCATTATTCTGACAAGGCGCTATCGGTGGTGGTCGTCCTGATGATTACCTGACTGACCCTGGGGAGGAGTACGCATCTCCGCAACCCAGCGACGCTGTCGGGTCTCCTGAACCATATCGGTACATTCATCACAATGACGGCGACAGTACTGTGGACTCGGACTATTCCGAGTGTTAGTCTTATGTATGCTTTAAAATAATGTGTTAGTATTAAGTATGTTTATGTTTTAATATTATTAATGTGTTAGTATTAAGTATGTTTATGTTTTAATATTATTAATGTGTTAGTATTATGTATGTTTTATTTTATTGTATTGTATGTTTTTTATTTAATGAAATTTTTAAGTGTGTTTTTATTAAAAAATTGAAGTTGTATAAGTTAGAGAGTTAAAAGTGTATAACTAAATAGATGGTAGAATATTGGGTTAAAAAGGTAAAAATAAATAAATATTGGGTCCTAGACTAGTCCTGGCATTGTGGGTGTTTTGGGGGATTAGTCCTTGGTTAGTCCTTGGGCTGATGTGGAGCTGATGTGGTGCTGACAGGGACTAGTCCTTGGAGGATGAGTCCTGGGCACTGTGAATGCTCTAATTGTACTTCTTTTAAATGATGGTGTGGCCTGCCATTGGGTCATTTTGTAACCGGTAAATTAAACATTTTTACACATAAATGTAACATCTTTATATAAAACTACATCATTCTTAAAGCGGTAACTAAATGACCAAACTGTACACAAACCATCTTTTAATGACTAATACTACAAAATGAACAGTAAGAAAAAGGTGAAGCAAAACTGCATTATATTATATTCAAACATATAATCGAACAAAATCACTAGATTCACATACATACAATCTCAAATATCTCTTGGAAAAACGAATGCGCATTTTTGACTCATATGCATTGTCACAAAGAGTGTGCATCCAATTTTTTATATTCATCAAAGATAAGCCAAATCCAAATCCGAATAAGCTAATAATCACCAAAATAAGCTAACCGGCTAACCCTTAGTGTAATGTAATTTAATTAAAACCATGTATATATACAAAAAATATGAAAGTAAAATACAGGACAGACCTGTCTATGACTAACTTGTATCGCATTACGATTTCGATTTTGCGTAGAAGACGACGTCGAGGAAGATGCAACATTACTACTACTTCCACCGCCACCACCAGATTCTTGACTTGCCCTATCATAATAAATAAACATAAACAGCAAACAAACAAACAAAACCCTAAATTTATATAATATATTGTGTGTGTGTGTGTGTATATATATATATATATATATTTGTGTATATGTATAGAGTGAAATGAAAAAAAAATTAGTACCTAGAAGGTGGGTTTGGAGGAGGGGAATAAAATTCAGAGTTTTTGATGGAATTGAAAGCTTGAGTGAATGATTCAGAAGAAGGTTTGAAAAGGGATGGAATTGGGGTTGATTGGATTACTTCTTCATATGATGGTATTTTTATCACAAATGATTTTGATGTTGAAGGATTGTTGTTTTCATCATCCTTGGGTTGCATATTTTGTTCCTCTTTCTTCTTCTGTTAAAATAAAAAGTCAGTCAGTCTTTGATTTTGTGTTTCCACCTCCCTCAACAAGTTATACCTATATATACCTTACGAGAATAAAAACAAATAATGGAAATGATTATGAGGGAAATTCTTTTAAAGTTGTATGTCTTAAACTCGAGACCTCTAACATGTAAAGCTGGTATTTAACCATTGAGCTATAATGGGAAGTACTTTAGAGGGGGCAAGGTTTTACCCCAATTAAATGTCGTGTCTTCAGACGGTTTAGTTGGGGGTTTCTCCTCCTACTAGGTATTGAGGGTGAGGGGGGCTCTCTAGCGCGGACCCGGTTAAGACAACGTAAGTTAGATCCCCTGTTGTGAGCAAATGATCCACCCCTTTCAAAAAAAAAAAATCTAAAAAATACAAAATTATGATATATGGTAAAATTAAGAGTTGATATTATAAAAGAAAGTTAGTGAGATACACATGTCAATATGTCATAATCTAAAAATTTTAGAAAGATTTTTAGGAAGACATTTAAGAAGATTAATCATTTTCCAAAAAAGGTTGGATGTAGGGCTATATATACCCAAAAATAGATAAAAGTATGGTAAGGTGATGGAAGTTAGGGGTGTAAGAAATGAACCGGAAAACCGGTCCGAACCGCGTGATCCGAAATCGAAAAAACCGAAACCCGAAAAAACCGAAACCCGAAAAAACCGAAAACAAAAAACCCGATGTGCAACGGTTCGGTTACGGTTTTCAATATTCATTACCCGCGGTTAACCGAACCGAACCGAATTTTGATATATACCTACATATAATCATATATATGTATATTTACACATATTGTATTTCATGAATACATCATTTACATATCTATTTAGCTAATTTTTTGTATTTGTTGTCTAAAATATTAACAATTTTACTAACTTTCTTTCACAATCTATGATTAATTTTGGATATTCTAAGTAATTTTCTTATATATATATACTCTTTTTAAGAAAAATTGTTAACTTTGTTTAAAATATTTATCAAAAATATTAGTAATATCATATAGAAGACATTTTAAGTAGTAAATCATGATACTCTTAAATAGAAACTTGCATTACATAAATATAACGTTAGAAAAAAGTAATTCAAAATTAGATATAATGTATATTTATTTATAAAACAAAATATTAATGTAGTTAAATAACTATTATACATAGAAAAAGTAATTAATACAATGTAAATTGACTATTATAATTGGAAACTTAAACTTTATATTAGCATAACTTTAATAAATGGTTAACCTAAAATAAAACCGAAATTAACCGACTTTTTCGGGTAACCAATTTTCGGGTAACCGAAATTAACGGTTCAAAATTTTTAACTAACCGAACCGAACCGAAACCCGAAAAACGGTTCAAAATTTCTAGCTAACCGAACCGAACCGTTTACAGTCCTAATGGAAGTTCATGAAAAGAGTGCAAGCCCGGATCAAATAAGATTTTTTTTTATGTTGGATCAAACAAGATTACGGCCTTTATATAACATATCCTGTCTGGGTTATTTTTCTTTATTATGTCCTCGATTTTTTGTTTCTACAGGGGTGTCTTCTTGTTCATGTGACCCTTAATTTAAGTCTTGACACATTGACCTAAAATCTATATGTCCGGAAAACATAACCGAATATATCCGTTTGTCTCACGCAAACGTCTACCCCCTAAAGCCAACAACCAAGTCAACAACATATGCTCATGTCGTTTCAAACCAACCCGTTATACATCACAAGAATATTTCAGAAGAGACGACAGTCTCTATCTCTCCAATCTTTCGACAATGATCACGCGCTTGTGCTTTAGACAACTCAATGGAAAAGTATGGTAAGGTGATGGAAGTTCCATGGAACAAGCAGAGCTCATTCGCTTTTATGAGGTTGGAAGCAAGATAGCAAGCATTGAAAGCAATACAAGAAGTCAAGATTTGCGAGGATCATGTGTATGAGGTCATCGACTGATCTTGAAAGAAGGTAGATAGGAATTGGAAAGCAACAAGACTACTTATCAAGTTAATAAAAACGAAGAAATTAACCGACACTAACAAAGCATTAACAAATCATTTGTTGATTTTAGGACCACCTCCAGATTTGGCTCTCAAACACAATTCAAATTCACTTCCGGAATGTGGAACTTTTGTACCCTCAAATTACAGAGCTACACGTTCAACAAACACTTGTACGAAGTGTGGGGTTCAAGTTCCCAACAAACCTAACCCGCCACTTTTTGTAAAGCAAGGAAATGAACATGACACGAGGCCATCACACTTTCGAATTCTGAGCACGAGCGAAGTACTTCAAGATCATCAAGTACCTTTTCTATGTTTGTCCAACCAGTGGCCAAAAGGCATTAGGCCATTAGAAATAAAGAGAGAATAGATTCAGCAAAAGGTAAACATGTGCTTGAAGAAGGCAAGGTTCTGCGCTCAATTTATACATGGTATAAAAGCCAACAAAGATGGAAAGTTAAATGAACCAAGTAAATATTAGGAGTGGATCAAAGAAGAGTGAATAGCACAAGAAAGATAAAGAAGGTGGCAGATCAGACCGGTATTTGGCACCCAGGGTTTGTGGATCAAAGAGTGAATACCATAATCCTGGATGCTTACAGTTGGCCGCATCACAGCCAGTATTATCTAGAACCCAAGTTTTATGTCTACTACATTTACACTTTCGACAAATTTTCAGCATTAAGAGATTGTAGGCTGAAAGATTTAGAAATCAAGGCTGCAATGGTTCAAGTTTCCGAATCTACAAAAGTTTATAAAACACCATTTTATGACCAGTATTCTCAAAACGTGAAACATCACTAACACCATTTCTAACAATCTCCATTTCTCTGACTCCATATTGACAAAAAAACAGCATCCTTTGAATATATTGTATATGATCTTTCCTTGAAACTAGAATAAATATCTTTTAGTTAAAAGAAATTAAATTGCCCGGTGATTCAAGTCCATTTTTAAATTTCTAAAAACAATGATAGTTATGTCCTGGGCTATCTGTTGCAAATCCTAGACCATGCCTCTTTGATTGAGAATAAAAATAATGCTACACAAGTTGGGGAAAAGCTAAGGGCCATCTCAACAAGTCAGAAACAAAGCTAGCAACACATTCTTTACACGACTATCAGAAGAAGAATATAAGGATTGTAGATATTAGAAAAGAAAAACAAAACATGGCTCGGATCCAAATTCAGTTATTGCATCAAATCACAACAGCACTTTAAGCATTGTAGCCAGCTTTTTCAAGATGAAGAATTCTTCCTGGTAGCATAAACACGGTATGCAGCTAACCCAACAATTCCAACTGCAGCTCCCACTGCAACGATAGAAACATACATAAAACTTACTGAAATGTGATATCAAGATGATCATAACCATTATTTTAGTATTACGCATGTTTGTTCCATGATATGCTTTCAACCTTTTTTAAGAATTAAAGAGAACACCTGAAAAGAGCTACAACACTTAAAAGGTGGAAAATAAAGGGCCAATTTCAGCCTATTTACTACTGAATGAGCTGCTTGTGGTTTTTGTGTTGTTCCAAAGGGGTCAAAAAAGGTCACGTTAACATATTATGCTAAAATCAAAACAATCAAACAGACAGAAAGTCGAAGATCAACCAAAACTTAAGTTATATATTGTAATGATACTTTTTTTACCCATAATTTACACATTTATTATTTTAAAAACGAAGTGGAAGATCAAAATTACCTGAAATAACCATTAGAGAACGGTTAAGAAGCCTGTGATACTGTTTCCGAGTCTTGCCAGCTTCTGTTTCAGGAATGCTCAAATGAGGGTGTTCTGCTGCTCCCACAATTCTCCTGTAGATATTATTGAAGTCTCCCAATTTTGTACTAATAGGTATAGGAGCCTCTATTCCCATATCTTGGCTTACCTACAAGAATATATATTTAAATTATCAACAGTTCGTCACTTATAATGTAAATGATATATAGTATCATGGATGAGTAAACTATGTTTGATTTGATGCTTTTGACTAGATTTTAATTCTTAATAACTAAAAATATGTATACCCTTGTTGAATCGTGTATTGCAGTTGGGTATGGTTCGAGGTCGTCTTTAGCAGCAACAATGAGGCAGGGAACCTCATACCCAGTGGACTCCCCATGACTAGCAACTTGAACAAGTAATTCTGTTGCTGCTAACCATGAAGCCTCTTTTGAACTACATGGCAGAAAAAAAATTCAAGATGAAAACAAGCAGCTAGAAGGACATATGTTAAAAGAACAAACTTCAAGCTACCATATTTAAAAGAACAAAAGTCCACTACATAGCAGAGACATTGCTTGAGCTTCCTATGCATAATAGGTCAAACAAGTAATGTTATATATCTAACAAGTCAAACAACTACAAGTAACTTTAAGGAAACAAGTCAAACGGGTTGAAACTAGCCCAAAGTATACTTTTGAAAGCACAAAACCTTGCATGTTAAAAAACATAATAATTGTATTGCTCTCTACACTCTAACTATCATTTACAGAAAGAAAGATATTTGTAGTTCATTTTAATTACGATCAACCCCCTAATAACTTGCTTTGACTTGTTACCCAGCCAGGCCATTTTGTCACCTCTACAAAGAGCAATTTGTTACTTAAAATTCTGAAAAAAGTGAATAAAAAACTCAATAATTTGGGTCAAATAGTTACTATTTTCCAGCTACCTATCATGAACAAATACTGCTATGTCGCAGGCTGCCAAAGCATCCTTATGAATCAGCAACTTTTCAATAGCATCTTCAGGAATCTCTCTTAAAATTAAAGTTTTCCTTGTTCCCTGTAAGAATGAGCCAAGATGAGGATATTGACAGAAAGTTAATAAGAAAAAATGTCCAATGAAGGCACAAACAAAGAAAACAGTATGCCAGTAGCTTGAGCTTGAGGTAATCATATAGTTAAGATACTACTTTATACACAAAAGATAAGTTTAAAAAAGATCATCTTAATATATTGAACCATTACAAAAATATTTAATGGGCTATTTTGATTTATAAAATTTGAAGTGCACTTATACATTACTAAAAGTTGGTATCCTTTTTAGAAAGGTAAGAAGGGTTCAAAATGGTTAGCAGGAAGGTATTAATAACAAAAATAAAATGACATCCACATCCTTTTCTAGTAACCGCATATAACACGGCCAGTATATACATATTAGTATGTTTACTATACTTTGATATAAAAAACAAAGTATGTTACGCCATCCAACTTTTAGACTTTTTTCATCAAGACCGTCAACCTATTCAAACTTTAACTTGGGTCATTAAATATGTATGTGTTATCATATCTAGTCATCGTTATACAGGTTTTAGAGAAGATTTAAACCGCATTCGCGAAGGTGGCAAATCACCTGAGGCGACTTTTTGACCGGTTCAATCCATGTACTTTTTAATTTAAAAATGACACATTATTGATAGAACATAACTCAAATTGACCAACATATAAACACAAGGTCAGCATTCTCATCTCTATCCATATGTAACAACAAAGCAGGTATAAATTCATGCAGGACATCAAGCGGTATAACATGATGTTAACAAAAAGAAAGTACTTACGTCAGGCTGATCAACAATATTAACTGTACATCGTTTCTCGGTAGTTGGTGTATAAGTTTCAGAAAACGGGCTGCAGTTCAAACAATAAAAAAAAATTTGTTAGCAATAAGGTTGTACAGATACACAAAGTAAAACCACATTGAAAATAACATATGGAAATCTGCTGACTGCTGGTGTAACTTTTTGCAGTAGTCATTGACAGTTTCATATAAGCAGTCATTTTTACCTACTGAATTACAAATGAGACAATTCCCGCTGTATTTTCTCTATTAGGTCCAGCAGGTAAAGTAGAATATGTTGGCTTGAAAGGAAACAGTTTAAACAGGTCGAAGATCACCCATTGTATATACTTAACACATAAAACCCCCTCTAAATCATTTTACTCAAAGTTAATTATAACGAAGATAAAATAATGATTTCATCACGTATGACTCGCAAGTCATTTACAAGTCAAAAGAAGTAAAAAAAAAATAGTGAAAGAATTAGTGGGCCATTTTGACTCGTTACCAAAATATTAACCATTGCGAGCCATTACCCAACCCTCTTATCCTGCCACCTCTAAATTCAGTAACTAGTTTAGTAAAAGACCTTCCAACAAAAGACTGCAACAACGAAGACTTTCCCGCCTCCTTAGGCCCGAAAACAAAGCACTGGAAGACATTTCGGTCAGAGTGTTGCTTCTTTCGGTCAACATGTCTTCTCCGGGTAACTTTTACTGCAGAAGAAGGATCACCAGCATACCCGAGGTATATGAGGTTCTCAACACTAAGGACTGGGTCTAGAAGCGTCATAAGAGCCCACTGCACAAATATATTTCAGCAGATAATAAAAATGGAAGTCTATGAATCTTCAACCTATTGACTATTGTAGTTGGGTATTTAGTCTAGTATAAGTACCACATATACTCCTCTCATAGCACATAAATAGCAATGTTACATGCACTATTTCGATATTTGACGATTTTAACAAAGAGGAAATTGTGATCAAAAAATTACTCTAACAAATAGTAGCGATAAAAATTGTATATAAGTATACCTGAGACAAAAACCCATCAAGTGATAATCCTCCCAAAGCATTATTCTCTGCTGCATTAGCATATGGGGCTACATTCCAAGGACTGCAATGTATAATATCAAATTAAACGTTTTATAGTAAAAGAAATAATAAAGGTCGGACCATGCCGATTCATACAGGTTACAGTACCTCTCTGGTGCAGTAGAAAACACGTCATCTAGTTCCTGTGCATTAAGAGCTCCATCCTGGTTTACAAAATTGGCATATTTTCAATTTCAATGCACCAAAATAAATGAATTACAATATGAATACATCATTCACTGAAGTTTAAAGATGAAAAGATGAAAAACGTACACCATCCATGTCAAAGGAGAAAAACACCCCTCTGAGAAAGTCAACAGCTTCACTTGTCAGCTCCACACTCTTAGAAACAAAACAAAACAAACCGTGTAAGTTAAACCATTTACTGGTACCCATGAGTACACATACACGTTGCAATCTGATTACACGTACAGCTGGATAACACTTTAACACCAATGAAGATTGAACTAATATAACCTCACAAACCAAAATAAGCTTACAAAAATATGGACTATCAAAATCACCTGATCAGGAGTTCTTTTAATTGGAGGCAAGAGCTGATCATCACAAAGCCTTATCTCATTAGTGTACCCAAACTTTCTTAAAACGGTCCATGTTGTCTCAAGACGGCCCTTTTCAATGAATAGTGCATGTAGGAAAAGAAAGCCTGTTAGTGTGAGGCCATTCTCATTAACTCCTTCAGGCAATTTTTCTTGCACAACTCTTTTTACACCAACTATCTCTGAGGGTTGCAATGGAGCATTAAAACATTTGACCTGTTCACAAGCATACAATTAAAAATTCTTGCTCGCGTTTCAAAAATCTAATACACTAACAAAATAAAAAACCATACACAAAATTTAGTGTATCATTTAACTAAATGTGGTAATCATGACCATTTACTTATGAGTTTGGGTAAAGTTTATCTCTCATGAGTCAAGCAGGTTAACAAAAAAATAAATACACTTCGTAAAGAATTGGTCAAACGTTTCGAAAGTCGCCCAAAGCATATAAACTTCTGCATATATGTCATAACCTGTAAATAATTTTGTTCAAGTAAAGCTTTTAAAACGAGGTTGGTCTGTTTTAACCCATACCAAAAAGTACCCATTTAAGCTGTTACAGAGCCACCCATTTTCCGACTTCTAGTGTAACATATAACAAATAAAAGTACACAAATATAACTACGGCTGGAACGGAACCTGGAAATCATTCAACTCTGCATCACTTAGAGCACCATCTCTATCATTATCACAGAGAATAAAAATTCTCTTCAAAGCCCTGACACAACGGGGTTTCAAGGTTTGTGCCTCCTGGTCAAATAGTGGGGCTGTTGGATGAAGAACAGCCTTCTGGGAATAGTAAAAAACCTCTGGGATCTGAAATTACAAAGAAGAAAAAAGGAAAGGAAAAAAAAAACCTTAAACTCGATATCTCGACAACAAAAATGTAAAGGAGCAAACAGATTAAAAGATAACATGTAACCTGAATACTTTTGTATGCTGAACATTCGATACATGTTTCAATCTCCCGAAACTGTTGCATAATTGGTGACATCACCTGCTCCAAAGTAAGTGGATAATGCTCTTCCCTTAGATCCAACTTACAACCTGCGACTATAACAGGTACCTTTACCTACACATGTGTTCACAGATCATATTAGCTACTAAACATTTGATGTTAAAACCTAACAATTTTTGAAGATATGATAGAATTGGAAGCGAATCCAAGTTCATCATCACATACTCTTGCCGCAACCACGTATAAAGCATTTACATGATTCCCATAAATCAATAAAGAAGCATTAAAATGTTTTCCTTAATTATGCGTATTCCTTATTTTGGGAGTCTAAATAAACAGGGAGTAGGGTCTAAGGGTATTATCTATTGGAATGCTTAATAGATTAGGAGACTGGGGTTGTTAAGCGTCAAATTGGAAACACAAGTGCCGCTTAAAAACACATCGATTTTTGTTCACAACTTGTAAATTGCGTTCAGTTATTAACAATAAGTGAAATTGAATCCAGGTTGTGCTCATTTAATTAAACTAGGGTGGTTTTGAAAATTCCGTCTTGGTGGGGATTCAGTAATAACAGAATTGTACTCAAGGTTGTAAATATCGGTCGGCGGTATCATATCGGTCGACCACCATGAAACGATAAATCGGTCTTAGCGGCAATATATCAGCAATAAATCGGGACCATAAATAATAAAGGAACTTATTTTTCGTAAAAATAAATATTAGCAATATCCTTACAAAGTATGTCAATAACCATAAAAAATCTAAATAGTTAAACATGCTTAGGAAATAAAAACCGTAAGTCCATTAATAATCTTTAAATAAAACCAAAAGCCCTAACTTGACAGCCCCTTTCTTACGTTCCTTTTAAGTTTTAACCTAAATAAAAAAAAAAGTCAAACTTTTTTTGACCGATATTAACCAAAACCGATAAATTTGAACGATAAGTAAAATCTCATATCGGCAGACCCCCTCTAACCGATATATCAGCCGTTAATGTCGATATTTACAACACTGATTGTACTATAATTGGGCATTGACCAATAAAAGGGAAGTAACAAGTGAGGGAGTTGGTTGGGATTTAAGAGGATGGGAAATGGTAGCGATAATGATTGAAGTTACTACCAAAATTATTCATATACTATGAGCCATTACCCAAAATTGGGTAGTGGAGCGTTACCCGGAATTTGGCCTAAATACTAGATCTCCCAAAAATTTCATACATAACAGTCGAAAGCTAATCTATACCGATTTACAGATGCATGATTTTCAAAAAAAATCATACCATCTTGTCACATTTATTATTTTTTCAGCATGTGTGTGTAACTTTGTGCATCTATATGTATTGCGTCTATATGTATATATATTTATATACACACATACAGATGGTTGTTACCAATTTTCCTTCTAATCCATATCTCAATAAAAGAGACAAGCTTATCAAGGTTGATCACCCTTACATTCTCGAAAGGTACCAATAGAAGCTTATCACAACAAGAACAGGAAAACACAAGAAGCATTTATGGATATAAATAACTGCTAGTAATACAGTCTACAAGTGTTCACCAAAGTACTTCAAAGAATCAGAACTTTAATTCGAAGTCTACTATCTACCAGACAACTTGTTCACAGCTAGGAAAATATGCTTATACTTAATGGGAGGTGATCTGTTCACACATGTTACTTCTTACCCAGAAATAGTTATGCACTCCCTCTACAGTTATGCCCTCCCTCACAAATCTCCTCTCTGATCGAATGTGTCTCCATTATGCCCATCGTGCTATCAGCACCAACCAAATTACCAACAAAAAAAATAACTTAGAAGAGAAAAGATCCAAATCGGGCCTCATGGGTACATGGGACTTAAATGTGGAGTCAAACACAACCAGACTGCTAAACATGAACAAAAATTACAAACACGTGGTAAAAAAAATGAAACAAAACATAACACTCAGATTGCTCCATCCATGTGCTTCTACTTGACAACAGACGTCGTCAAATCCTCTCACCAAATAAACAAACCGCTGATATGAAACAATTAATAGTAATTACGATCTCCGAACATTTCAAGTCTCCTGAGCCATGGTTTGATGGCAATCAGATGTCTAACATCACACCTCCCGCTGGTGCCGTCGACAATGTTGGAGAACCCCCATTAAGTGAACAATTAATAAAAACATTTATTATTGGAGTATCCTAGGGACGGTGATGGACTGTTGTTGAAGTGGAATTTTCTTACTAAAAGCAGAGCGCAAAAGTAAAACAGTGTTTTTCTCGAGTATGAATACAATGTTATAGGTACAAATAAACGCCCTTACTTAAAGGGTAATTTCTTTAATGCTTCCCTAATTAGCAGATCAAAGTGATCATAGTAAAAAAATCATACTAATTTATACAAACCAATATTTGATTATTATCCTAAATTATGTAACAAAAAAGCTTACCTCTAGCCGTCGAAGTTCAGGGAGCCAAAAAGTACTCAACCGATCAAGGGTCGCAGGCTGATCACATGCATATGTAAGAACAACTGCATCAGCCTTCTGCAGTTCATCAGCAAGTTTGCCTCTACTTTCCAAACTGATATAAAAAGAACAAATTAAAAAAACAAAAAAAATTATAGAAAACAAAGTTTTCCCACATGCTCCATTTCAAATGCTTACTGATTGCTATATAGGCAACTAGTTTCCAAAAGAATAACTATCGATACACTTACTTACTTGCTTCATACATCCTCCGTTTCAAACCTAAAAGTATAACTATTCAACAATCAAAACCTAGACAGGGGTGTCTCAGAGGTAAAACTGTTAAAACACGAGTTGTAGCCGATCTTAGAACCAAAAAAGAAGTCCAAGTCTTCTATTTTTTAACTTTTGAAGCAAATAAGTCCAATAAAGTGTCTAAGCTTTAGAATAGTCAAGTATTAGTATGTAAAAAACTTAACCAACGAGTCCCAGTTTCATAATTTAGCGTCAGACCCCAAAACGATCGAGACGCCCCTGTGTCTAGATTCTAAGTAACAAACATACTTTTGCTTATATTTTCATCTCATCATAAAAATTCAAATAGTCCATTTTCAACAATCACTATAATATGTATAACTATACAATAACACACACACATACACATACAAATAACCATATGAAACTATGTATATAATATACATATATATATATATATATGCATAAATAAATATTAGAATAGTACCTAGAAGAAGTATCAATAACAGTAACCGGAACACGATCGGGGAACATTTCTTCCGGCATCCTAGTCGGCGGCAACAAGGGAGGAACCTTGGCCGGCAAAATTGTCAGTAGCGGCTTTGACTATCAAAGTGGTTTTTCCGGTGCCACGGTCACCGGCGACAACGATCCGAACACCAGCCGTCGTAGAGGAAGAAGATGAACCATCTGGTCCTAGTGCCGCCATTGACATAGATAGATTCTACAAAAACCCTAAATTTTTGGGTAGCTTTGTAAGAAGGGTTTTTTGATAGATAGATATAGATATATTTCTGTGTATGTATATCAGTGTGTGTAGGTAGACAGGAGGCTTATGTTTAATTTTTGGGTTTTTGTTGCCCCTTGCTTTAGATATAGAAAAATGAATATAGGGTTTATTAATGGTTTATCCTTCAAGAAAAGTTTTATTTTTTCTCATTTTTTTCATGAATGATAGGTGCCGATTTTTATGGTAACAAATAAAGATTAAATTTACTAACAAGTAAAAAGATAGGAGTTAAATTTAGTTCACAAAAAGATATTTGACTAGCAAATGTAGTTAGCTCAACTGACAGATGTATCCCTGGTTTTTCCTACAGGTCTTGGGTTCGACTCTCATGAGTGACAAGTCTGTGGGTTTTTTCCCTGAATCACCTGTAACGGCTTATGGTCTACATCTCGTAGTCTAGAGTACGTGCAGAGCTTATTTGACCATTTTATCATTTCGTTTCTTAGGTTTTAGGTTTAGTCAATGTAGTTATTTTCAAATTTTCAACACAGATTAGTTTGGAATGAACTATTATGAAAAAATGACATATCCTTTAAAAAATTAACCTAAAAAATCTTTTTAAAACTATAAAATTGTAACATTCTACTAATTCTTTTTTTTTAATCTCGCCTTCTAATTTTTTCACATGTCTTCATATAATAGTTAGGATAAATTTTCAGGCTATAATTTTAAGAAGATTTATCATTTTTTGACTATTATATATATTTCGTTTTTAACATCATAATTTGACTTTTAAAGTTTTTTTAAAAATATTGATTATAAATATTTTTGTTTGTATTATATAGTAATGGTAATTGATTAAATTTATATCAATAAAAAGTACTAAAGACCAATCCTTATGTATTCATATAAAGTGTTATATAACAAAACAAAAAATTTTACGATTTAAATTGAAAGAAAAAAACTCAAAATTTCAAACTAAAACATTTAAAATTGAACGGAAGGGGTCCACAATCTTTGAATTCGGATTTCCTACTAATGTTGAGGGTTTTTTAGGGTTATCAAAGTGTTAGTCGACCAGGGTTGTAGGTGTTAAGGTTATCAGGTCAAGTGATTAGCGTTCATTTTGTGATAAAAACCCTTATCAAAAGGCCACATTACAATGTCTAAAATGAGTTAATATTCCGGAACTATTGGTACTTAATGGATTCGATATTTACGCAGGTTCACAAAAGATGCGAGTGGGGGTAAATGGCATCAAGCAACTCAATATGAAGGCCTATGGAGTTATAAGACACAAGGAGGTGATTCGGGAGTCGAACGAAGCAAATCGGAAAGCAGCAGGAGCTGCCAGCACCGCTGGGCCCATCCCTAGCGCCGCTGAGCGGCCCAACACGAAGCAGCCCTCAAAACCCTAAGAGAGAGCCGATTCAGCAGCCTGATGGGGTTTGTTTGTTTTTCTTAGTGTTTAAATTTATAAAAATGTTGTACAAGTAATTATCTCAAAACACAAACACACACCTTAACGGACAGGGGACCCGATCAGATAAAAATACATAATGTTCCACTTTACTTGTTTATTGCTTTAAGTCTTGTATTACTTTGTTTATATATTCTTGCATTTATTTGCAAGTAATACTAGTCCATTCTAGTGATTATTAGACTTGTTGTATTTTACACTTTCCTGGTTAACCATCGAACTTAAAGGACTCACATTTGGTATCAGAGCAGAAGGCTAAACATTGCCTAGATCTGTTTCTTTGATGGCTAACCAAGAAAATACACAAGGAAGTTTTAATCTTGGTCCCGATCCTAATGCTAATATTAATGATCAAAATGAACCACCTATTGTTAATAACACTAATCCACCTCCTCCTCCTGCTTCTCCATACGTGCATGTGCACTACTCAAATAATCATGTTCCTAAATTCAGTGGGAACAGTGATGAATTTGGTACGTGGAAGGCTAGGATGGTTTTGCATATCACTGGTATTGAGAGGAACATGATGAAAATTTTAAATGAAGGTCCTTATGTACCAACATCACCTCTCAATCCCCTTCTTGATCCTTCTGGATCTAGAAGAGGAAGGGAAAAGAGGGAGGAACATTGGTCTGAAGAGGAGAGGAGATTGGTGAATCTAGACACCCTTCTCAAAAACATGATCCTCGGGGCCGTTCCTGAAACCCTAATTCCCACACTAGTTCTTTTCCTAGTGCTAAAACCATGTGGGATGAACTTTTAAACCAGCATGAAGGAGGAGATGACACCATTGTCACCAGAAATGTCTCCTTAAACAAGAGGTATGAGTCATTTTTTGCTCAGCCTAATGAGTCTCTCACTGGTACTTACACCAGATTTATGAGTATCATAAACCAGTTGAGAGGTCTTGGGGTTGAGAAGGACAAGGATATACTTCTGGAGAAATTTTGTGACATTCTACCCACCAAATGGTCTCACATGATCCTGGTCTTACGACAAGGTAAAACTCTGCACACACACACTCTCTCAACTTTATATGGAGCTTTCAGGTACACTGAAGAAAATCAAGCCCAGAGAGTGATGGCAAAACAAGATGCTTTTAACCATGCCTCCAGTAGTCCTAATGTGGTTAGTCATACTGAACCACAAGGTACAGCACTGATATCTTCTGAGAATGTATTTTCTATGAAGAAGATGGTGTCTGAACTCATGGATTCTGGAGAGACCAGTCAAATCTCTTCAGACTGTTGTGATGGAACTGAAGATGATGACCTTATTGCAATGATTGCTAAAACGTTTATGTTATGTCGGAAATCGACCAAGTATTATTTGTTCAGAAATAGCTTGAAGTTTAGTGAAGACGTTTGTACAGAATTCTGAGATGTCTCAGAATTCCTTCACTGAAGCTTCACTTCAGTTCAGATCGAGATAAATCTGAAGCATTCATTCTGAAGTCAAAGACTGAAGTATGAAGAAGAGAATCATCTCAGAAGCGAGCAAAGAGTGATTCTATCAGATCGAAGACTGAAGCATCTCAGAGTAAAGTATTTACAACACTTTACACTGATTACGAGGAAGACTTTTTTACTTTACATACCTTTACCCAGTTAATAGATTTATCTATTAATAAAAGGTACAAGGTAAAAGTATAGGTTTGGAACATAGTACTATAAGTCACATCAACTGACTTATATACTCTTCCTAGTATGAGCATATAAGGAATTAGGTTTAATTCCTTAAATGCTCACAACCATATTTGTACGATCTTGTCCACATCATCATGGACTTGGTCTATAAATACAAAGTCTTCTCACAACTTGCAAAGAGCTTGAAACTTTAGCATTGCAACTTGTGAGATATACTCTAAGTAAACTTACGAGTATTTCCAAGTTATTTAGATCACTTGTTTTTTCGGGATTGTTTAGATACTTACACTTGGGTGTTTATCTTTGTTCCGCAACAATCCTTGTATTTGTTTATATATCAATAAATCAAATACATTAGAAAGAAAACAACGTGTCTCAATGCTACATACTTGATTATACATATATATATCTTATATAGTTTCTGCCATTTAGTTCTTGTTATTTACTTTAAGTCAATTGTTTCTTGTTATCCATATCTGGATCGTAAACTTAACTTGTCCATCAAGATTAGTTGTACTTGCCAGTCGGGTTTAGTTAATCATCTATATTTGGGACTCACAGTTTAACCGTTTCAAAGCAAGAGCAAATAGGCCATCTGGACAATTTGCATCCAGTTCTTCCACTGATAAGACCAATTTGACATGCTTTAAGTGTGGCAAAAAGGGTCATTTCATGAAAGAGTGCAGGTCCAGCCAGTTTGTATCCAAGCCTGGTCCATTCTCTTCAAATAATAAGCCTGATGATAGCTATAAACTGAAATATAAAAAACTTAAGGCCCAGATTGCTCTCATGGCACAACAAATTGAAAACAATAATAAGTGCATGATTGCAACAACTGAAGAGAAGTGGGTTCCTTCTGATGAATCATCTGCTGATGAAGAAGAGGAAAGAGATTGCTGTTACATGGCTCTGGCAGACGATGAGCACCTGGTGAAGGAAGATGTCACATCTGGACGATGGGTAGACATTGTTATTAAGAAGGTTAGTGATTATGATTGTGCAACTGACCAAGAACTAAAATTGGACATAGCTGAAGCTCTTAATTCTGATTTGATATTTGTAGAAACTGTTAGATCTGATTGTGTAAATGGTCTAGAAACAGATTTTTCTGAAATAACCGTCTTAAAATCAAAATTAAAAGAACTTCAAGACATTGAACTGGCATTTCAAGCCCAGGTTCTGGTAACTGAACAATTGATTCAAGAAAAACAAGATCTTGAAGTCATTTTAGAGAAAGAAAAACTGGTAATTAAATCATGGCTAGAAACCAAAAAGCCATATGATGCTGGAGTAAATCAATTTCCTGCTCAAAAACGTGCATACTTAGATGGAAATACTCATGTAGCATCATTAATACCAGTAATCGATCGATTACCAGAGGGGTTCAGGCCCACCACTGTTTATGATGAGCCTGTAACTCCCAAGACCAATATTTACCCAGTTCAATCCCCAGAGGTCAAGACTGGAGCATTCCAGATGACTGCTCCAGTTAAAGAGGTTTATCGGAATAAACCTTTGCCTCAGACCAATCCCCTACCTAAGCCTAGGACTGGAAAGGCTAAGGTGTCATCTGAAGAAATTATTTTGTCCAGGTTAGAGAGCTAGATTCAAACACTGACTCGTCAATCTCAAAGTTTTAATGCAAGATTAAACTTTATTGAGGGTACTTCATCTGGCCCTAGACAAAATACAAAACCTTTTGCTAAGAAAGTTAAATCTATTTCTCCAGTTGAGAAAAAGAAAAAGGTCTCAAAACTATCAACCCCAGTGGTCTTTTCAACTAAGACCACTGTTGAAGAAAGTGAACTAAACCAGATTGCCCCAGGGACCTATAAAGGAGGGTCCAGTGAACCCATCAGTCGATGGGTTCCCAAATCTAACTGATAAGTATCTGGTGTATGTGCAGGGCGATCGAAAGAAATATATCTGGTATCTTGACAGTGCTGCTAGCAGGATGATGACTGGATGTAAGACCCTGCTGGAGGAGTTCACCATTTCTGATGGACCCTCTATTACTTTTGGAAATGATAGTTGTGGAAAGACTGAGGGATACGGTGTTCTGAACAATGGACAAGTCAAGTTCAGACGTGTTGCATTTGTGAATGGTTTGAAATATAACCTGATCAGTGTAAGCCAACTGTGTGATGATGGCTATCAAGTTCTATTCAATATTGCTCAGGGTATCGTATTCAACAAGGACTGGAAGGTAGTGTTGATTGCTCCTAGAAAAGGGAATGTGTACGTGATGGATATGGAAAGCTCTCCTTCAGAGCAGTGTTTCTATACTCAAGCTGATGAAGACACAAACTGGTTATGGCACAAAAGGTTATCCCATTTAAATTTCAAGAATATTAATAAGTTGTCCAGAAAACAACTTGCAGATGGGATACCTTCAGTTTCCTTCAAAAAGGAAAGGCCATGTCCAGGATGTGAGATGGGTAAGCAAAAACGTACCAGTTTCAAGACCAGACAGAATTTCAGCATATTTGAACCTCTTCATATGCTTCATATGGACCTCTTTGGTCCAGTGAATGTTCAGACTCGTGCTGGTAAAAGATTCACCCTGGTGATCGTAGATGAATTCTCCAGATATTGTTGGGTGATCTTTCTAAGGTCTAAAAGTGAATCTGATCCTATAAACGACAAAAATGAAGATTCAAAAGACACAGTTTCCAGTCATCCTGATCTGGAACCTGTTCAGAAAAAGAAACTCTCCAGTAGTACTCCATTCTATCCTTCTATTATTTTCAAACTACCCTCTGAAATTAATATTGGATCAGATGTTCGTACTACTCCCCCAGTACTCCAATTGTCTTTTGTGAATCTGATCCTAAAACGACAAAAATGAAGATTCAAAAGACACAGTTTCCAGTCATCCTGATCTGGAACCTGTTCAGAAAAAGAAACTCTCCAGTAGTACTCCATTCTATCCTTCTATTATTTTCAAACTACCCTCTGAAATTAATATTGGATCAGATGTTCGTACTACTCCCCCAGTAACTCCAATTGTCTTTTGTGAATCTGATCCTAAAAACGACAAAAATGAAGATTCAAAAGACACAGTTTCCAGTCATCCTGATCTGGAACCTGTTCAGAAAAAGAAACTCTCCAGTAGTACTCCATTCTATCCTTCTATTATTTTCAAACTACCCTCTGAAATTAATATTGGATCAGATGTTCGTACTACTCCCCCAGTATCCAATTGTCTTTTGTGAATCTGATCCTAAAACGACAAAAATGAAGATTCAAAAGACACAGTTTCCAGTCATCCTGATCTGGAACCTGTTCAGAAAAAGAAACTCTCCAGTAGTACTCCATTCTATCCTTCTATTATTTTCAAACTACCCTCTGAAATTAATATTGGATCAGATGTTCGTACTACTCCCCCAGTACTCCAATTGTCTTTTGTGAATCTGATCCTAAAACGACAAAAATGAAGATTCAAAAGACACAGTTTCCAGTCATCCTGATCTGGAACCTGTTCAGAAAAAGAAACTCTCCAGTAGTACTCCATTCTATCCTTCTATTATTTTCAAACTACCCTCTGAAATTAATATTGGATCAGATGTTCGTACTACTCCCCCAGTAACTCCAATTGTCTTTTGTGAATCTGATCCTAAAACGACAAAAATGAAGATTCAAAAGACACAGTTTCCAGTCATCCTGATCTGGAACCTGTTCAGAAAAAGAAACTCTCCAGTAGTACTCCATTCTATCCTTCTATTATTTTCAAACTACCCTCTGAAATTAATATTGGATCAGATGTTCGTACTACTCCCCCAGTATCAGTGTCAGTTGAGAATAGACCAGAAATGTCTTCTTATGAAGAATTCCAAACTGAACCAGTACTTCAGGAAATGCCTTCAAATGAAGAATTTCATGATGCAAATCATGATTTAAATGACTCAGATGAAGATACTGAAGTAGTCTGGCAAGATCCTCCTCCAGAAGCAACTCCAGAGGAGACTCAACTGAATTCTTGCACTGATATTGTTGTCAGTAACAATCCTGGTCAGTACTCCAGATGGACAAAAGCTCATCCTATTGATCAGATCATAGGTGACTCCAGTAGAGGAGTTCAGACCAGAAGAGCCTCCAGTAATCAATGCTTATATGTTAGTTTTCTATCTTTGATGGAACCAAAGAAGATTGACGAGGCTATGGAAGATCCAAGCTGGGTGACTGCTATGCAAGAAGAGCTTCACCAGTTTGAAAGGAACAAGGTCTGGTATCTGGTTCCTTTCCCAGTTGGAAAGAAAGAACCAATTGGAACAAGATGGGTCTTCAGAAACAAAGTAGATGAAGATGGCCACGTAATCAGAAACAAGGCCAGACTGGTAGCACAAGGCTACTGCCAGTCAGATGTCGACTTTGATGAATCATTTGCTCCAGTGGCTAGACTTGAAGCGATCAGAATATTCTTAGCATTCGCTGCTTATCATCAGTTCAAGGTCTACCAGATGGATGTAAAGAGTGCTTTCTTGAATGGAAAGCTTGAAGAAGAAGTTTATGTCAGACAACCACCAGGTTTCGTTGATGAAAAGCATCCACATTGGGTATATCGTCTGGACAAAGCGCTTTATGGCCTCAGACAAGCCCCACGTGCCTGGTATGACACTCTGACTAAACATTTGTTGAAAAATGGTTTCAAACGAGGTGCAATTGACAATACCTTATTTATTCTTCATGAAAAAGGTAATCTGTTAATGGTACAAATTTATGTTGATGATATTATTTTTGGGTCTACTGATGAAAACATGTGCAAGAAATTTTCAAAAATAATGTCAACTGAATATGAGATGAGTTTAATGGGTGAATTAACATATTTTCTTGGACTCCAGATTAAACAAAACAAAGATGGCATTTTTATTAATCAGGAAAAATATGTTAGAGATCTTTTAAAGAAATTTGATATGAACTCTTTACCATCTAAACCAACTCCAATTTCTGCACCACTGACACTGGACTCCGATCCAGATGGAAAACCAGTGAACACCACTGTCTATAGAGGCATGGTTGGTTCACTGATGTATTTAACTGCCAGTAGACCAGATATTATGTTTTCAACATGTTTATGTGCCAGATATCAGTCTAATCCAAAGGAATCTCATATGCTTGCTGTAAAGCGCATACTGAAGTACCTTAAAGGTGTCCCCAGTCTAGGTCTTTGGTATCCCAAAGGCTCAGGCATGGATCTAATGGGTTATTCAGATTCAGATCATGCAGGTTGTAAGATAGATAGGAAATCCACTACTGGTGGATGTCATTTCCTAGGTGGCAAACTGGTCAGCTGGACCAGTAAGAAGCAAACTTCAGTTTCATTGTCCACTGCTGAAGCTGAATACGTGTCTGCAGCCAGTTGTTGTGCTCAGATACTCTGGATGAAGAACCAGTTGCTTGATTATGGTATTAAATTTTTTTTTTTTTTTTTTTTTTTTTTTTTTTTTTTTTTTTTTTTTTTTTTTTTTTTTTTTTTTTTTTTTTTTTTTTTTTTTTTTTTTTTTTTTTTTTTTTTTTTTTTTTTTTTTTTTTTTTTTTTTTTTTTTTTTTTTTTTTTTTTTTTTTTTTTTTTTTTTTTTTTTTTTTTTTTTTTTTTTTTTTTTTTTTTTTTTTTTTTTTTTTTTTTTTTTTTTTTTTTTTTTTTTTTTTTTTTTTTTTTTTTTTTTTTTTTTTTTTTTTTTTTTTTTTTTTTTTTTTTTTTTTTTTTTTTTTTTTTTTTTTTTTTTTTTTTTTTTTTTTTTTTTTTTTTTTTTTTTTTTTTTTTTTTTTTTTTTTTTTTTTTTTTTTTTTTTTTTTTTTTTTTTTTTTTTTTTTTTTTTTTTTTTTTTTTTTTTTTTTTTTTTTTTTTTTTTTTTTTTTTTTTTTTTTTTTTTTTTTTTTTTTTTTTTTTTTTTTTTTTTTTTTTTTTTTTTTTTTTTTTTTTTTTTTTTTTTTTTTTTTTTTTTTTTTTTTTTTTTTTTTTTTTTTTTTTTTTTTTTTTTTTTTTTTTTTTTTTTTTTTTTTTTTTTTTTTTTTTTTTTTTTTTTTTTTTTTTTTTTTTTTTTTTTTTTTTTTTTTTTTTTTTTTTTTTTTTTTTTTTTTTTTTTTTTTTTTTTTTTTTTTTTTTTTTTTTTTTTTTTTTTTTTTTTTTTTTTTTTTTTTTTTTTTTTTTTTTTTTTTTTTTTTTTTTTTTTTTTTTTTTTTTTTTTTTTTTTTTTTTTTTTTTTTTTTTTTTTTTTTTTTTTTTTTTTTTTTTTTTTTTTTTTTTTTTTTTTTTTTTTTTTTTTTTTTTTTTTTTTTTTTTTTTTTTTTTTTTTTTTTTTTTTTTTTTTTTTTTTTTTTTTTTTTTTTTTTTTTTTTTTTTTTTTTTTTTTTTTTTTTTTTTTTTTTTTTTTTTTTTTTTTTTTTTTTTTTTTTTTTTTTTTTTTTTTTTTTTTTTTTTTTTTTTTTTTTTTTTTTTTTTTTTTTTTTTTTTTTTTTTTTTTTTTTTTTTTTTTTTTTTTTTTTTTTTTTTTTTTTTTTTTTTTTTTTTTTTTTTTTTTTTTTTTTTTTTTTTTTTTTTTTTTTTTTTTTTTTTTTTTTTTTTTTTTTTTTTTTTTTTTTTTTTTTTTTTTTTTTTTTTTTTTTTTTTTTTTTTTTTTTTTTTTTTTTTTTTTTTTTTTTTTTTTTTTTTTTTTTTTTTTTTTTTTTTTTTTTTTTTTTTTTTTTTTTTTTTTTTTTTTTTTTTTTTTTTTTTTTTTTTTTTTTTTTTTTTTTTTTTTTTTTTTTTTTTTTTTTTTTTTTTTTTTTTTTTTTTTTTTTTTTTTTTTTTTTTTTTTTTTTTTTTTTTTTTTTTTTTTTTTTTTTTTTTTTTTTTTTTTTTTTTTTTTTTTTTTTTTTTTTTTTTTTTTTTTTTTTTTTTTTTTTTTTTTTTTTTTTTTTTTTTTTTTTTTTTTTTTTTTTTTTTTTTTTTTTTTTTTTTTTTTTTTTTTTTTTTTTTTTTTTTTTTTTTTTTTTTTTTTTTTTTTTTTTTTTTTTTTTTTTTTTTTTTTTTTTTTTTTTTTTTTTTTTTTTTTTTTTTTTTTTTTTTTTTTTTTTTTTTTTTTTTTTTTTTTTTTTTTTTTTTTTTTTTTTTTTTTTTTTTTTTTTTTTTTTTTTTTTTTTTTTTTTTTTTTTTTTTTTTTTTTTTTTTTTTTTTTTTTTTTTTTTTTTTTTTTTTTTTTTTTTTTTTTTTTTTTTTTTTTTTTTTTTTTTTTTTTGGGAATCAAAAAGAGCAACTTGTTATTTTTTGTGGGCTGTAAACTGTCACACATTTATGTGTGATGTGATGTAATTAATGCGGATCTCAGAACCTCGATCAAAATTATATTTGATAATTTCAAATAAATCTTTTGTGATAATACCAGTGTCATTGCTATCTCAAACAATCCAGTCATGCACTCCAGAACGAAGCACATTGATCTCAGGTATCACTTCATTCGTGATCATATTATGAAAAACAACATTGAACTCCATTTTATTCCCACTGACAAACAACTCGCTGACATTTTTACCAAACCTCTGGATGTCAAAACTTTTGAATATCTTGTTGGTGAGTTGGGAATGTTAAACCCTTAAATCTGGTGACTGCTCAGATATTGAACGCCTTTGTGTACTATCTTTGCATTATTAGATTTCTGGAACATTCCAGGGAAAGACTTGAAAGATATTTTTTCTTAAAAAATGTTTTAAGTTCAGGGGGAATTTATTAATTTATTTTCTCACTGGACAAACTCTTCAGAAAATATTACTGGTGCTTTGTAAATGTGTCCCTCTCATTTGTCTGAATTAGTTGACGTGCAAGTTTGAGGTTACCAGTCTTTCAAAAATGGTTTTCACTGGTACTTTACTGGAGTGTCCCTCCAGTGTACCATCAGTACATGTTCACTGGACTAATCCACCAGTGATACTGGAGTGTCCAGTCAACCTCCAGATGCACTGAAATATGTCATAATATTTTCTAAATACTTGGTCATTGTGTGTGCCACGTAAGCAAATCTTTTTGGAGATATTTTAATCCTACGTGGCATGTAAATTTTTCAACGTAATGATGGTATTTTTACCTTGGGAAATCAAAAAGAGCAACTTGTTATTTTTTGTGGGCTGTAAACTGTCACACATTTATGTGTGATGTGATGTAATTAATGCGGATCTCAGAACCTCGATCAAAATTATATTTGATAATTTCAAATAAACCGTTTGAGTTCCACATTCTTTCTCCTATATATACCCACTTTCAATTTCATTTGCATTTACTTCGAACATATTTACTCCCAAATCTTTCAAATTCCTTCATTTACTTCTTCATTCATTTTCCAATCATCATCATCTCTCTTATTTACTCCATTTACATTCAATTCCTTCATCAATTCTTCATCATAACCTATATATATTCAATTTCATTTTCATCTATTCTTTATAAATGGCACCTAGACAGTCAAAATCGTTCAAAAATCTCCTTGCCGCTGAATATGCTCCTTCTGAAAATGTTAGCAGGGCACCTCATATCTCTCTTGAGGCAAATGCCATAAGAATAAATATGAACAACTGGATGGCAAGACTTTCTCTTTCCAGTGTTCATGATGCCCAATCGATTATTGGGAGATTAAACTCATTCTTTCTCTCTTGCCCATTATATGGTGCGTTAACATTAAATCCAGGAAGGATGTACCACGAGTACCTGTGTGAATTCTGGTACACTGCAACATTTGATGATGAAACTTCATCTATCAATTATACTCTCAAGGGAGGTACCAGATCCCTTGGTTTCACTGCAAGTCTGCTCAGGTCTGTTCTACAGTTAAACTATTTTGAACAGAATGAGTTGCCTATTGAGCTTCCCACTGGTATCAATACAAGGGAAGTATGCAGGCTGATGGGGCACACGGATATCTTGGATGAGCATGGCCAGCTATCCAGGAAAGGGACTATCTACATGAGCAAGCTGTCAGACTCATGGAGATATTTCTTCACTCATATTGTTGAATGTCTGGGAGGCAGTTCTGGAGGGTTAGACCAGATCAATCAAACCCATCTCCAGATTGCCTACTGTTTATGGTTTGGGCTTAGAGTGGACTTCGCCCAAATTCTTTTTGATGACCTGGTAGAGCGTCTCAGAGTGAAGGGAAGAAAACCTTTTGTTCCATATATTCGTTTCCTTTCACTGCTGTTTAAAAATGGTCTTGGAGACCAGTATGATTTTGATACTACTCACTTTTCTGTGAGTGAGTATATGAGAGATTTGGTCAATCTCAGATCTCCACTGGACGAGGTAGATATTCCTCAGTCCATGCTTTCCTTTCAAAGGGAAGAAGCTGAAATGGCTCCAGATAGAGGTCAAGCTGTTGAAAGAGCCTCTGGAGACCAAGATGTACAGATCATTGAAGCTGTACAACCAATTAGACAAGTGGCTCCTGAAGGTCAAGTACAAGAAGTTGTTGAACCTTCCAGACGACCTAGAACTAACAGGCGTCTGATGAGAGCAGGACTTCAGGTGAATCCTGAAAGACATCCTGGGGATGTTATGAATTTGGATGGGTCTCCAATTTTTGAAGAGAACGTACAAGAGGTTGTTGGGCAGGTAACTGATGAACAAATTGAAAATGTTGCCCAAGTTGTTGAGCAGGTTGTTGAGGAAGTTGAGCAAGAGGCTCAAATAGACTTAAATGTAGGGGCTGGTGAACAAGTGAATGTAGAGACTGGTGAACAGTCTGGTGAACAGACAGTTGGGATGGCTCCAGAATGGGATGACGTAGATTCCCCAATGTCTGAAGGTTTTGATGCAAACTTGAATTTTCTGGGTGAAGATGTCCAAGAAGAAGAAAGTCTACCAGAAATGCCACCACCACAATCAAACATGCCACCACCACCACTACCACCACCACCACCACCTTCAATTCCAGAACACACTCAATACTTCACTCCAGCAACCACTCAACCTTCACAATCTCAACCTCCACCTCGTGCGCCGGAGTCACCAGTTGCAACATCTGAAGCTGCAACTGAAGAGGACTGGGCACAAGTTCCTCTAATGACCAGATTACCTTCAACTCTTGAACCTCCCAGTGGTCTCTCCACTTCATCTTCTGCCGAGGTCCAAGGCCTTTTAAGTAAGGTGGCGGACCTGGAGAGATCACTCCAGACTTCATCTCAGGTTATTTCAGACTTCAAATCATTATTATCAAATAACCTGGCATCTGAGATGAATGTCTTTGCTGGGAATGAGAAGCTGGTTTATGAGAAGCTTGATGAACTGGTACTGGCCACAAACAACAACACTGAAAGTTTCAAAGTGGCAGTCCAGGGTCTAGAGACAAGGTTGGTTAATTCTGTTCAGACTGCAGTTACTGGCGAACTGGCAGGTCTGAAAGAAGATGTTCAGAACTTGGTTTTCAGGGTCAGTTCTCTGGAGACTAGACCCACACTAGACCAGGATGCAGTTGTCAGCACAATAAGTGATGCATGTACAAGGAAGTTCAGAAACAATATGCTGAAAGAAGATATGTTCAGAACTTGGTTTTCAGGGTCAGTTCTCTGGAGACTAGACCCACACTAGACCAGGATGCAGTTGTCAGCACAATAAGTGATGCATGTACAAGGAAGTTCAGAACTTGGTTTTCAGGGTCAGTTCTCTGGAGACTAGACCCACACTAGACCAGGATGCAGTTGTCAGCACAATAAGTGATGAATGTACAAGGAAGTTCAGAAACAATATGCTGAAAGAATTATGGAATGATCTCAAGTCAAGGACTGGTGATCATTCCAAGGGGGAAAAGTCGTCAGGTGACCAAACACTGAAGCACATGGCACAAAGAGCATATGGCACTGAAGCCGGGCTAACTGTAGGAGCTACTGGTACTGAAGCCAGTGAGCCCCAGTTTGAGTCCTTCCCAGATATTCCATCAACTCTGAAGTCAGTTAAGGGAAAACAACAAATGGAATCTGGAGAGGAAGAGCAAACTGTTGAAGATGCTGATGATGAAACATCCAAGAAGCTAGAACAAGAATGCATCATGATAGAGATTTTCAAAAGAAATCAAAAAGATGAACTGCTGGCCCATCAAAGGGAGATGGCAACTATGGGTACTCTGGATTCTTACAATGCTGGCAGGTTAGGCATTAATATTGAAGTGTATAAAAAGATGAAGGATGACCCCAGAGTTCATCAATGTTTGAGTTTATTGGATGATGTTCATGTACGCTCATTCTACACCGAAGAAGAACATGTCTATGATTCGATAATTTATGGCGTGAGTGTACCAGAACTCATCAGACAAAGGAAAGAGGAACTGGTAAGCCTCCAGAAAAAGATCAGAAAGAACGCTGGTGCTCTGGAGATAGAGTACAGGAAGCGACTTACTGGCTTACCAAAACTGACTGCCAGACAAATCAAAGCAATCAAAGATGCTGATGTAAGCAATTTCATTCCCCTGGACACTTCTCGAAAAATCAATCGTCAAGAACTCCAATCTGCTGTAGAGCAAAAGAGAGTGTCCAAGGAAACTGAATCATTGATCCAGACAGCCAAGATGAAAGACAAGTACAATGAAATGTTAAATTTCAGGGCTGATGCTAGAAGGATCACTGGTGCTGAAATCAAATTGGCTGAAGATCATGAAGGCATGTCTAAGTTTGAAGTAAAGTTGACCAGGGAGGGTAACTTTACTGATGAGAGGAAAAGTACTTCAGTCCAAGCATTTGGATGGAGTGAACTGAAAGAAATCGCTTTAACGTTCAGGGGGAAGACAAATGTGTCGACTGATGTTAAAGCATTTCTGAAAAGAATTGAAAAGGTATGGAGAAGAAAGCAACAGATGGAAGTTGCAATGGGCATAAGATCTCCAGAATCAATACCATCTTCTCCATCACCAAAGAGAAAGGCTACTGAAGATCTGTCCAGAAACATGTTCTACTGGACCTACTCCAGACTTGGAATCTGGAGTCCCTCTGAAGATTTGTCCAGAAATAATGGAAGACCAGTGAGCAAATACTTGTATAGGAAATCTGGAGTATTCTCCAGATTAGCTCACTGGACTTCACCCCCAGTCCAGATCAACTCTACTGAAGACATTCTCACTGAAGTCAGAATAAAGAAGACTTACAAATGGCGGAGTCCACTGGAAGTCTTACCAGATCTGTACACTGGAGGATTGTCAGTGTTCTAGACCTTACAAGTCTGAACACTGATATCGAGGATTGACTTTTGCCTTTACACACTTTCCAAATAACAATCCACTTGTTCTTTACCAAAGTATACGTGTGTAAAGATGGTTGGATAAAAGGATACAAAGTCATTTGATGTGACTTTATCCTTATTCCTTATCCAATGCATTTAATGTTCTTGTCAGATCATTAAATACATGCAACCAGATTTGTATGGCACAAAATTCACTGGTGAATTTTGTTGCCTATAAATACAAAGTCATTTCCTTGACATAATTACTTTTAAGCATACATTTTGCATTTAAGTGAATTTGTCTAAATACTCTCGATCTTAAACAGGGATACTTCACAACTTTAAGTATCTCGATCCAAAAGAGTTATTTGACAAATATAGATCATTTGTAATTCATAGGTTGTTAGGATACATACTTATTTGTATTATCTTGATTCCGCACAACCTTGTATTTTATTTAACATCATAAATAAAATACACAATTGAAAAATACATAATGTTCCACTTTACTTGTTTATTGCTTTAAGTCTTGTATTACTTTGTTTATATATTCTTGCATTTATTTACAAGTAATACTAGTCCATTCTAGTGATTATTAGACTTGTTGTATTTTACACTTTCCTGGTTAACCATCGAACTTAAGGGACTCACAGTAGTTAGTTAAGTGATAAGTACAAGATCGTTCGCAGGGACGCGTTGCTTTACCTAATCTAGTAATATGTGTAATTCTAGCGGTTGGGGGTTGTCACGATTTCCTATTAAACTAATTAAAATAACTGAAAAGTAAATAGAAGCCGCAACCGCTTATTCAGCGAGAGGCTTAGTCTGAAAATAGTTTGAAAAAGCAAATAACAGTAATTAAATTAAAATACTTGTTTGGCATCTCAGATCTCATGGTACGACCAGATATCATTCTACCTACTTGCTAGACTGTTGGAAACTTAATCACGGCTCAGATTCTCGTTTGATTCACTTTGCCTAAGTAACTAGTGCTGTCCCTAGACTCACACTACTCTATAAACAAATTCTCGTTAGATTCATTGTTTAAGCATTAATGACCTAAAGTTTGTGTTACTAGTTCATCTTTTAAGTTACCCGGCTCTTAAGCCATGACCAGATAATAAGTCTCTCCGGTGACCACAGTGCTCGTTTCCAAGTCACTGGATCGCGTCTGACATTGTTAAGCATCATGTTCTATTCATCCTAATTACTATGGTTCTGGATTCCTCGGTTACAAGTGAATCACCTTTTACAACTAGTTATGGACCGACTAGTGTTTTCCATCCTTATGTATTAATCCTAGTGTATGATTATAGACCGATCATCAGAATTAAATCAATACATGCAGATATAGAACCGATATTAATATGAAGAACCAGTAAAACTTGGATCTACGATAATCAGTAAAACACACTCCAACAGATCTAACAAATAAAGTAAAATAGATAAACGTCTACATGATCACATCGATCCAAACAAGTATTCAGCCTACTATCCTACCATTATTAAACGAATAACAAAGTCTGAAAAGATGAAAGACATTGTTTACCAACTGAAAGTAAAATAAAAGAGTAGATCTAGGTTGAGGATGAAGATCGAAAGGTGTTAGAAGCTCCAAAACCTCCTTGGAATCTGCAAAGTCGACCTAGGGTTTGATGTGGGCGGCTAGGGCTGCTCAATTGGCTCTCCCTTAGGGTTTTGAAGGTTGCTTCAGCTTAAATAGTGAAATAAGTCGGTTGCTGAACTGGGCCGCCCAGCGGTGCTGGCAGCTCCTGCTGCTTCTCGTTTCGCTTCGTTCGGCTTCCGAATCACCTCCTTGTGTCTTGTAACTTCATAGGCTTCCATCTTGAGTCACTTGATGCCATTTACCCTCACTCGCATCTTCCGTGAACCTGCGTAAATATAGAATCCATTAAGTATCGATAGTTCCGGAATATTAACTCAAATAGATATTGAAATGAAGCCTTTCGATAGGTGTTTTTATCACAACATGGACGCTCATCATATACCCCCACACTTAAGTCTCTGCTTATCCTCAAGCAAATAGTCTAAGAAAATAAAACAATGATGAGCGGACAACTTAAGTGGTCAAGTTATTTTACTTCATTAAAAACATTTGAAAGATTAGTCATGCAAAATGATTTGAGAAAGCTTTATACAAAATCAGTAAGCTATAGCTAGAGGCAAAGATAATCAGTCAATCAAAACTAAAAACTAACTTTTTATTTGTGTTAATACCTCTAAAACCGTTCTATAATTCCACATGTCTTACAGCTCAATCTTACTACCTTCTGCTGACTAGTTAAACACTTAATTAAAGTTTGTATAGCAATCAGAACTACTAGCTACTTGCAAGGCATTTACATTTCATCGTTTGTGTACTTGTGAGTCACTACTTAGACATACTCTCACACTACAGTCATGCTCACTAGCTAAACACTAAAGCAGTTATACGATATTATCATCTTTAATAGTTGAGACAGCGGTGACAGGTCGGTGGTTCCCCACTCGCAGAGCGACATAACTCAATTAATGGTTAGAGTTTATACCTTACATCAAGACAGCGGCGACAGGTCGGTGGTTCCCCGCGCGCAAAGCGACATAACTTGATGCGTATAGATTTTACTCGTTATTAGTTCTTTGAACTCTTTTTAATTTAATCTACTGATTGTCTTTCTTAAGATACTACATTATTCATGCAATAGACATTATCAGAGACCCCAGATGACTTATACACTTACTCCGCATGCAACTAGTTCACAATCAACAGTGTAAGAATTAAGGCGAACCATACGTCTAAACTAGTTCCTACACAAGCACGTATATAATTAAGTCCAATTAATACATCTATACTAATGACTAGATAGCCCTAATTGCTAGGCATATTAAAGTCCGGTTAAGTGTGCTATGGCAAACATAATCGCATACAGTTTCAGTCTAAGCTCTAATCCATTTGGAAAAATGAACAGCCACAAATCTATAGTTAAACTAACAGTTCTAACTAACCGTTCATCTACCAAAGCTAATATTGCTTAGTTATCGTCATCTTTTGTCTACTTGCAAAGCTTATATTCTCAAAATGTTTTCAGACACAAGAAAAATTTAAATTTTGCATGAGTTAAGTAGTAGAAAACTTATGATTTATCAAGCAATTAAACCACAGGTTTTTCCTATTCCATCCCCCCACACTTAAATTGTACAACGTCCTCGTTGTACTGAATTTTTTGATTTTTTTGGATTTTTCGCGATCTGGTGTGCAGACTGGGACCGGGAGCGGCACTGGCTTTAATGTTAGCTATGCTTTGAAGTATTCTTATACAAAATCTGATTTTAGATATGTATATGTACGAAGGAGTTATTTTTAAAATCTTTATCTATGTGGATTATTTGATTTGAAATAAGAAAGCTTTTGAGACATTATACGATAAGATTATTTTTGGAAAGCTAATTATAAATTTGTTTTGATATATGGAAATTTGATATGAAAACCCCGAGCTAACCACCTGTAGGGGTACTACAGGCACATCATTCGGGGCAAATGGTGTGACACTTTCGTGACAGTGTGATTGGTTACGGCGTCTTCTTTTGTCTGTTATAATGGCATTGGCCATTTTTGTTAGAAGGCGTATGAGTCGACTCTAGTTTGTAGGTTCTGGTAGGGTGGATGGTTGCGTTGTGCCCAACGCACCATTGCACATTTGTAGGGTAAATTTGGATCTGCAGGTCGATTGTACATATGTCTGGCATTTGTTTTATCGATCCTTGTGATTCGATATGCAAATGTATGCGTTTATTTTGTTGTAGGAGCTCGGTTGGCTTTGAAAATATGGGACTTTGAATTGTAGGTATTTTGATAATATTGGGTTTGAAAATATGAAGCTTTATAAGCTTTTTGATAACGTTGGATACGATATGTTCTTTTGATAATGCGAAAAATGTTGATTTGATATTATGACTATATTTGTTTCGAGTTAATATTATTTATTTAAAATGTGTTTTTAATACTTTGTTTCGTTAAAAATATCTTTTTATTTTTGTAAGCGTTAAATGATTTTATTTGTTAGAAAATACATTTTGTCTATTTTGAACATTACTATATGTATATCTATATCCGCGCACTGAGCAATTGGCTCAGTCGCAGTTTTTCTTTCCCTACGGCAGGCATTAAGAAAGAGTACGTAGAGAAATGGACTTTTAGCTAGCTTCCGCACTCAAAGGATTTGTTGAAGATCAAGGTCAAGGATCGTTTAGGCTATGATAATTGTAAAAATATTAAGAGAAAATTTTGTTTAGCACTCTTGTACTATCGTTTAAGTTCGAAATTGACCCTTTATATTCGAATTTAGAAGTAGGGTGTACACTAAAACTCTCTAGCACGACATTTATTACGAAACAGTTGCAGAGAGATAGAGCATGTTAGCTGAAGGAATAGTTTTAAAAACCTTCTGGAAGGATGAATGACAAGCATCAAAGACTTCAACAAACGAAGACAATTTCAGCTCAGCCTTTACACATCAACACATCGAAGAATCTGAAGGACCCAAGTTTGTCTTTGCATCTATTCCAACAGAAAAGCTCCCCGAGCACTCAGGAATTTCCGGAACAACCTATGACCTCAGATGATGGTCAGATTACACAGTCTACACATGGCGAAAATAACAACAAATATGTACAAACAGTTTTATTGTGCGATAAAGATAACGGTGGAGTAAAATTCAAATATATTTCGGACGACGATTCAACATTGATATGTTGCCTAAACACATTTTTCTGCGAAGAAGAACGTAGTTACAAGAAGACCATCAAGAGCAATACTACCTTCAGCAACAAGAGCCCGGATCAACCCTACCTCAACACCCATGACCCACCCTACTAGCGTCACACAAGCCAGACATCTTAGCGAAAATCCTAAATAAATACGCAGCTGAAGAACCGATTATCCATCCACTACATTGAAGACCTTTTTCACCAACAGTGGAGCCGAAGCTATATATTACATCACAGCATCACCGACCCACCATCAGAACCTTCTCAAGAAAAAGTGACGCAACTAAGGAAAACATTGAGTTCACATATGAGATTAAAAGCTTCTCCATCACCTACAGGTATGGCATACGCGAACAAACAGACACTTGGGCGACATAAAGAAGCATCCTATTTGATCCCAAATAATATAGCTTTATAACCGGCTTTCACCCATTACAAGGGAAATAAGTTTGGGATACATAGATTTCGAAGTGACCTAGGAAGCCCCGGAAGAAGTACGGTAAAAGGAACCTCAGAGTATCACGAGTTTGAGATGAATTATACCTACGAAGAAAGCCGGAGATGACAAACATCAACTCCGATGGACATGGAAGTCTCATCTACAGATCATCATGCCGACAGAAGATTCCAATAGTCCAACCATGACATTGAGGTAATTCCCCTAATTATTAGAGAGGAAAAAGCTGGATAACCAAATGTTCTAATGGCCAAAGGACAACGACGGAACGGTTAATACCAGACGAGAGACATCAATCATGGAGAACTTATTCGGATCTACAACTAGTTGATATTTTCTTGGAGTCTAATACGACAGCCTCTTGCCAGTCTCTCCTATTAGACTGGGGGCTTGATGATATACCCTATACGGAGACCTACCTCCATATGTAAATCTGCTATTACGAAGGCTGCTTACGGATGTTTCCTTCCAGAAATACGAAGCTCACCTCCGTCAGAACGGAGCTCACCCCAGTCAGAACGGAGCTCACCTCGTCAGAACGGAGCTCACCTCATCAGAACGGAGCTCACCTCTCAGAACGGAGCTCACCTCGTCAGAACGGAGCTCACCTCAGTCAAAATAACGGAGCTCACCTCGTCAGAACGGAGCTCCACCAAATATGGAGGAAATCTCATATTTCTTCCCCCTAAAGTCAAGGGATTTGCCCATATCCCTTGCACCATTAAATATATTAAAGATATGGCATGTATATCCCCAAAAACATGTCAACGTATCTTTTCCCCAAACAATTAGGGAACCCCCTAATACCCTAGCTTTTCCTCCAAGCTAGCCTCCTCTTATAAATAGAGGTCCTCCCCAATAATTGAGACATGTTCTCTTCACCCTCATAATACCTAAGGTGGTCGGGTTCTCTACGGAGGAGTCTCCATTGCCAACACAAACACCTCCGATACAATGGCGTTAAGCTTCTCAAAGCTTTACACCAGTAGGAAATCGCCAATAAATCGGTCAAAACCCCCTCCCTGTTCCCGATCGAAGGTCCATGCGATCCTTGGATCAAACTGACCTCAATGTGATTGCACAAGGGTGCAACAATTGCGGAGGAATGCACTATACCGAGGATTGTGAAGAGGAGGCTACCGAGCAAGTCAATTTTGTCCATAACCAATACCGAGGAGGCTATCAACGAGGACTATTCCAAAGAAACCCCGATAATTCTAACTTTAACTCTAGTTATGCTAGAAATAACTTTGGTTCATTTCAAAATAGGTGGCAAAGGAGTAATGGTCAACTCGAGCAACCAAGAGTGGAGAATGAAATCAATGAGGATCCAATTGCCAAGCTCACCACCATGATGGAGAGGTATATGAAGATGAATGACAAGTGGCACAACTCCTTAGCAAGCTATACAAATTCGCTCAATGAGAAGATAAGTAATCTCAATTAAAAAGTTGACGAAGGAGCAAGAAATCAACAAGCCGCAATCAAGGACTTGGCGAGGAGGATAGATAGATGGATTGAGCAAAATGCAAAGAAGGGGAATAGCTCAAGTCCAAGGCAAAACATCCAAGGCGGCTCAAGCTCAAATCAAGGAACGAGTCAAAAGTACCAAGCACCAATGGGGCAAAACGAGAATGTGAACGCCGTGTTCACTAAAGGTAATGACTCTACTGAGCTTTCTAATGATTTTTGTGAAGTTTCCAATCAGGTACAGGTCATACGGGAGCCAAACGGAGAAGAAGCAAGCAAAATCGCAAAACTGGAATCTGTCCAGACACCCCCAGCGCCGCTGGTGACTTCGTCAGTCCGGATTCGCGCGAAACTTCATTTTCAGCTGTTTTTCAAGGAGATGTCGAGACCCAATTCGCTTCAAAGTGCAAAATCAAATATGGTGACTACTCGTACAGTAGGGATGAAGTTCAAGATCCCGAGGCATCGGATGACGGGACACAGCTACCGCAAGCATCTGAAGATCCAGGAAGTTTTCTTATTCCTTGCACTATTAATAATGAGTACTTTTCATGTGCATTAGCTGATTTAGGATCGAGTATTAATGTTATACCTACTGTGATTTATGAGAAACTTACCCTTTGTCTGCTAAAACCCGTTAACATGAGTATTCGGTTAGCCGATCAGACTTACCGACACCCCAAGGGGATTGTCGAACGAGTCCATGTCAGGGTTAAGGAATTAGAATTTTGGACTGAGTTTGTTGTGCTTGATTCGGTAAGTGAAGTAATGACACCCCTAATTTTAGGACGACCATTTTTGCATGCTGCGGATGCTATCATCCATGTCCTTAAACGTGAAATCTATTTGTCAAATGGTCAGAATAGGATTAGAGTGTCTGAATTAGAAGAAGACAGTGACTTGATTAAAGGAGAATGTCTTATGATGGAAGTAATAGATGATAACCAAAACCCTAATGAACAATTAGACATGTCACTACGAGAGAAAACCATAGAAACCCAACCTAAGAGGAAAATTTGTTATGAAAGTTTCATGGAATTAAAAGAATTGTTAGGACCAGTTTACTGATAAACTGACCAGTCTCCAGTTGCATCTGGAGACCTAAAGAACTTGTCCATAAATATATTGAAGTCCAGTTGTAACGTACAGTTAACGCAACTGAAGAATTCCTCCAGTTAAGATCTGACCAGATATGAAGACATTCCAGTTGAAGTCAAAGACAACAAATGGAATATAGAGAATGACAATGGCAGCGAAGCCCAGTTGACATTCTATTCAGATAGAAACTGGAGAATATCAGTTTAAAGCCTTTACAAAGCTTTACACTGATTACGAAGAAGACCTTTATGCTTTATGTGCTATTAACCGGACAATAACAATTGTCTATGTTTAAAGTACAAAAGTACATAAAGCAGGTTGAATAAAGTGACTTTATGTCATACTTTATACAGCATTTAATTGGAAGTCGTATTGCTTCCTTAAATGCTCTCAACCATATTTGTACGATAAAGTTGGAATCCCAATGACAACTTTATCTATAAATAGAGGTCTTTGCACAACCAAGAAATAACTTTGCATATTCAGACATTTGCATTTCTTGGTGAACTTGTGCAATATTCTCTCAATCGCAAAAAGGAACATTTCACAACTTTAAGTGTTTCGATTGTTGAAGAGAATTTCCAAGTATTAGATCATTGTATTTCATAGGTTGTTAGGATATTTACATATTTGTATTATCTTGGTTCCGCAACAACCTTGTAATTTATTTAAAGATAATAAATAAATTACACTTGAAAAATTACATATCGATCTCACCAGATTTACTTTACAAGTATTTATTTATTGCATTGTCTTTACTTATTACACGTTGTCACCGTAATAAGTAATCTATCCAAGAACTTGGTATACACTCATTCTAACTGGTCGTCTCCAGTTCAGTGTTTATATTGCAAAGTAACCTCACCATCGACATAGAGGTGTCTTCAGGTAGTACCATCTATTGAGTTGGGACCTACAAGAATTAAAGGAGAAAGTAAAAGAACAACTAAAAAATGGTAGAGAATTAGCAAATAGTGTTAGGAGAATCCTAGAAAACATTAAGTGGGAAGAGCGTGTAGCCGACCTAGAAAGAGATAAGATGAATGAGATAATAGCTAGAGAACCAAATGGTAAGTTTTATGGTGACCCTAGCATCTTTCAGATTCCTTGCTACATTAGCTCTAACTGTTTTGAGGATACCTACATAGACTTTAGAGCCACATCTAATATCTCTCCCATAGGTATTTACCGTCATAATTTGAGGAAAAATATAAATGAGGTAAAATGGGAGGATTTAGAGATTAGTTTAGTAGGAGGAGCCAAGGTTTTAACCAAAGGCTTCATAAGAAATTTGGTCGTTAGGATAGAGGGATTGGACATCCCCACTGATTTCTTTATAGTTGAAGAAGATTCAATTACTAGAGATCATGTGATTTTAGGTCAACCATTCTTGCTTTCGGTAGGTTCATCGGTTAATGTGAAAGCAAAGAAGATAACTTTAACCATGGGGTTCAACGAAGTAGTTTTAACTAAGGAAGATGCTAGTAAGACAAACTTCTTCGGGACTAGATGCAAAGCTAGGTGATTCACAACAAGCCTTCAGATTATCTGTTGCCTCGCAGATCTTCTCTAGGCAAGCAGAACAATACTTGACGACTTAACCTGCACTATATGCTCGAAATTTCGACAAATGTTCAACCCTAATCTCTGTTAGGGTTCGGTATTTATAGGGATCAACACGACTGGGTTTCAGCGCAGCGACCTCGCATTTCAAGCCCAGCTCGACACTATTACGAGGTCGTAATCTGTGTCTTGCCTCGAACCCAAAAATCCAAAAAAATCAGAAAAACCCAAAAATCCAAAAAAAATCAGAAAAACCCAAAAATCCAAAAAAATCAGAAAAACCCAAAAATCCAAAAAAATCAGAAAAACCCAAAAATCCAAAAAAATCAGAAAAACCCAAAAATCCAAAAAAATCAGAAAAACCCAAAAATCCAAAAAAATCAGAAAAACCCAAAAATCCAAAAAAATCAGAAAAACCCAAAAATCCAAAAAAATCAGAAAAACCCAAAAATCCAAAAAAATCAGAAAAACCCAAAAATCCAAAAAAATCAGAAAAACCCAAAAATCCAAAAAAATCAGAAAAACCCAAAAATCCAAAAAAATCAGAAAAACCCAAAAATCCAAAAAAATCAGAAAAACCCAAAAATCCAAAAAAATCAGAAAAACCCAAAAATCCAAAAAAATCAGAAAAACCCAAAAATCCAAAAAAATCAGAAAAACCCAAAAATCCAAAAAAATCAGAAAAACCCAAAAATCCAAAAAAATCAGAAAAACCCAAAAATCCAAAAAAATCAGAAAAACCCAAAAATCCAAAAAAATCAGAAAAACCCAAAAATCCAAAAAAATCAGAAAAACCCAAAAATCCAAAAAAATCAGAAAAACCCAAAAATCCAAAAAAATCAGAAAAACCCAAAAATCCAAAAAAATCAGAAAAACCCAAAAATCCAAAAAAATCAGAAAAACCCAAAAATCCAAAAAAATCAGAAAAACCCAAAAATCCAAAAAAATCAGAAAAACCCAAAAATCCAAAAAAATCAGAAAAACCCAAAAATCCAAAAAAATCAGAAAAACCCAAAAATCCAAAAAAATCAGAAAAACCCAAAAATCCAAAAAAATCAGAAAAACCCAAAAATCCAAAAAAATCAGAAAAACCCAAAAATCCAAAAAAATCAGAAAAACCCAAAAATCCAAAAAAATCAGAAAAACCCAAAAATCCAAAAAAATCAGAAAAACCCAAAAATCCAAAAAAATCAGAAAAACCCAAAAATCCAAAAAAATCAGAAAAACCCAAAAATCCAAAAAAATCAGAAAAACCCAAAAATCCAAAAAAATCAGAAAAACCCAAAAATCCAAAAAAATCAGAAAAACCCAAAAATCCAAAAAAATCAGAAAAACCCAAAAATCCAAAAAAATCAGAAAAACCCAAAAATCCAAAAAAATCAGAAAAACCCAAAAATCCAAAAAAATCAGAAAAACCCAAAAATCCAAAAAAATCAGAAAAACCCAAAAATCCAAAAAAATCAGAAAAACCCAAAAATCCAAAAAAATCAGAAAAACCCAAAAATCCAAAAAAATAAAATCAGAAAAACCCAAAAATCCAAAAAAATCAGAAAAACCCAAAAATCCAAAAAAATCAGAAAAACCCAAAAATCCAAAAAAATCAGAAAAACCCAAAAATCCAAAAAAATCAGAAAAACCCAAAAATCCAAAAAAATCAGAAAAACCCAAAAATCCAAAAAAATCAGAAAAACCCAAAAATCCAAAAAAATCAGAAAAACCCAAAAATCCAAAAAAATCAGAAAAACCCAAAAATCCAAAAAATCAGAAAAACCCAAAAATCCAAAAAAATCAGAAAACCCAAAAATCCAAAAAAATCAGAAAATCAGAAAATACCAAAAAAATCAGAAAAACCCAAAAATCCAAAAAATCAGAAAAACCCAAAAATCCAAAAAAATCAGAAAACCCAAAAATCCAAAAAAAATCAGAAAAACCCAAAAATCCAAAAAAATCAAAAAATCATAAAATACCAAAAAGAGAAGAAGATGGAGAAGCAACAATGGATTGCCATCAAATGGAGCCGACTCAAGTCTTTGAAGATATACATCATTCATGGTCGCTCCACACATGCCATCTTCAACAATCATACAATTTAAGCCCGGGAAGTTTCGTAAATCCTTTACTTTTCATGTTTTTCCTATTACCCTTTCTGTTATGTCATGTTTAGTACAACGAGAATGTTGTACACTTTAAGTGTGGGGGGATGGAATAGGAAAAACCCGTGGTTTAATTGTTTGATTAATCATAAGTTTTCTACTACTTAAGTCATGCAAAATTTAAATTTTTCTTGTGTCTAAAAACATTTTGAGAAATAAGCTTTGCAAGTAGACAAAAGATGACGATAATTAAGCAACATTAGCTTTGGTAAATGAACGGTTAGTTAGGACTTTTAGTTTAACTATAGATTTGTGGTTGTTCATTTTTCCAAATGGATTAGAGCTTAGACTGAAACTGTATGCGATTATGTTTGCCATAGCACATTTAACCGGACTTTAATATACCTAGCAATTAGAGCTATCTAGTTATTAGTATAGGTGTATTAATTGGACTTAAATTATATAAGTGCTTGTGTAGGAACTAGTTTAGACGTATGGTTCGCCTTAATTCTTACACTATTAATTGTGAACTAGTTGCATGCGGAGTAAGTGTATGAGTCATCTGGGGTCTCTGAAAATGTCTATTGCATGAATATTGTAGTAATCTTAAGAAAGGCAATCAATAGATTAATTAAAGAGTTCAAAGAACTATTAATGAGTAAAATTTTTACACATCAAGTTATGTCGCTTTGCGCGCGGGAAACCACCGACCTGTCACCGCTGTCTTGATGTAAGGTATAAACTCTAACCATTAGTTGAGTTATGTCGCTCTGCGAGTGGGGAACCACCGACCTGTCACCGCTGTCTCAACTATTAAAGATGATAATATCGTATAACTGCTTTAGTGTTTAGCTAGCGAGCATGACTTTAGTATGAGAGTATGTCTAAGTAGTGACTCACAAGTACACAAACGATAAGATATAAATACCTTGCTAGTAGCTAGTAGATCTGATTGCTATACAAACTTTAATTAAGTGCTTAACTAGTCAGCAGAAGGAAGTACGATTGAGCTGTAGGACATGTGGAATTATAGAACGGTTTTAGAGGTATTAACACGAATATAAGGTTAACTTTTAGTTTTGATTGACTGATTATCTTTACCTCTAGCTATAGCTTACTGATTTTGTCTTAAAGCTTTCTCAAACCATTTTGCATGACTAATCTTTGAAATGTTTTATAAAGTAGAATAACTTGTACACTTAAATTGTCCGTTCATCAATGTTTTATTTTCTTGGACTATTTGCTTGAGGACAAGCAAAGACTTAAATGTGGGGGTATATGATGAGCGTTCATTTTGTGATAAAAACCCCTATCAAAAGGCCACATTTCAATGTCTAAAATGAGTTAATATTCCGGAACTATTGGTACTTAATGGATTCGATATTTACGCAGGTTCACGGAAGATGCGAGTGAGGGTAAATGGCATCAAGCAACTCAATATGAAGGCCTATGAAGTTACTAGACACAAGGAGGTGATTCGGGAGTCGAACGAAGCAAATCGGAAAGCAGCAGGAGCTGCCAGCGCCGCTGGCCCAACACCAGCAGGCCCCAGCGCCGATGGGCCCATCCCCATCGCTGCTGGGCGGCCCAGTTCAGCAACCGACCTAACCTCTATTTAAACACGAAGCAGCCCTCAAAACCCTAAGAGAGAGCCGATTCAGCAGCCCTAGCCGCCACCTACAAACCCTAGGTCGACTTTGCAGATTCCAAGGAGGTTTTGAGCTTCTAACACCTTCCGATCTTCATCTTCTACCTAGATCTATCTTTTTTATATACTTTCAGTTGGTAAACAATGTCTTTCATCTTTTCAGACTTTGTTATTCCTTATTTCCTTTAATAATGGTAGGCTAATAGGCTGAATACTTGTTTGGATCGATGTGATCATGTAGATGTTTATCTATTTTACTTTATTTGTTAAGATCTGTTGGAGTGTATTTTACTGTTTATCGTAGATCCATGTTTTACTAGTTCTTCATATTATTATCGGTTCTATATCCGAATATATTAGTTTAATTCTGATGGTTGTCTATGATCATACACTAGGACTAATATGCTAGGATGGAAAACACTAGTCGGTCTATAACTAGATGTAAAAGGTGATTCACTTATAACTGAGGGATCCAGAACCATAGTAATTAGGATGAATAGAACATGATGCTTAACAATGTCAAACGCGATCCAGTGACATGGAAACGTGCACTGTGGTCACCGGAGGGAATTATTATCTGGTCATGGCTTAAGAGCCGGGTATACTAAAAGATGAATTAGTAACACAAACTTTAGGTCATCAATGTTTAAACAATGAATCTAACGAGAATTTGTTTAAAGAGTAGTGTGATTCTAAGGACAACACTAGTTACTTAGGCAAAGTGAATCTAACGAGAATCTGAGCCGTGATTAAGTTTCCAACAGTCGTGTCATGAGATCTGAGATGCCAAACAAGTATTTTAATTTAATTACTGTTATTTGCTTTTTCAAATCTTTTTCAGCCTAAGCCTCTCCCTGAATAAGCGGTTGCGGCTTCTATTTACTTTTCAGTTTTTAATTAGTTTAATAGGAAATCGTGACAACCCCCAACCGCTAGAATTACACATTTTACTAGATTAGGTAGTGCAAGCGTCCCTGTGAACGATCCTGTTCTTATCACTTACTATACTACATCTGATCGGGTCCCCTGTCCGTTAAGGTGTGTGTTTTGAGATAATTACTTGTACAACATTTTTATAAATTTAAACACGAAACAAAAACCACCATCATCAAGATATGATTTTTATAAGCAAGCCCTTATGCCCATAATCCACAGTTTATAAATTTCAAAATTTTGCTTCCAATTGACGCGCATATAGTATTCCCTCTAAACCCTAAAGTGTATAATCATTATCACACGCAGGTAACATACTAGAGATATATTTCCAACTTTCAAGTCACATATATATAACTTTTTTTCCATAGAAAAATATATCTGTGCGTTGCCATGAATTTTTTTCCATAGTATTTTCTCTTCATTTTTTGGCTAATATTTATTTATTCATTTACTTTTTAGATATTAATACCATATTACAAACAATGGAGTTGGCCTAATGGTAAAGAAAACATTTGGTAACCTTAAGGTCCCAAGTTCGATCCCCACTTGACATAAAAAACATATTTTAAGGTACCCGTTACCAATGAAACTAGCCTACATGTAAAGTTCTAAAGACGCTGGTTAAATCCTTCGGGGTGCCCAGATCATGTAAAGATTAAGATGGAGGTATTGTACCGACATCGTATGGCTCATACTGGTGAATCGATAGGTATCTAATTGTGATACAGGAGCTAGGGTTCTCCATTACCTTTTTTCTTATTAATACAATATCTCATTTAATTCAGCTTTCAAAATATAAAATGGGAAGGAAACCAATAATTGCTTTGGTTGTTATTACTGAATGTGAAGGTGGTGATCGATGGTGGTTGTTTTTGGTGGTGGTGGTTAAAGATTTGATGGCTCGTGTATTGTGTATGCTATAGAATAGGTCTTGTCATCATTTAATACTTTAACAATGTAACACATGACTGTCAACTTCACTTACTATGAGTCCCTTAAGTTCGATGGTTAACCAGGAAAGTGTAAAAATACAACAAGTCTAATAATCACTAGAATGGACTAGTATTACTTGTAAATAAATGCAAGAATATATAAACAAAGTAATACAAGACTTAAAGCAATAAACAAGTAAAGTGGAGCATTATGTATTTTTCAATTGTGTATTTTATTTATGATGTTAAATAAAATACAAGGTTGTGCGGAATCAAGATAATACAAATAAGTATGTATCCTAACAACCTATGAGTTACAAATGATCTATATTTGTCAAATAACTCTTTTGGATCGAGATACTTAAAGTTGTGAAGTATCCCAGTTTAAGATCGAGAGTATTTGGACAAATTCACTTTCATGCAAAGTGTATGCTTAAAAGTATTTTTCTCAAGGAAATGACTTTGTATTTATAGGCAACAAAATTCACCAGTGAATTTTGTGCCGTACAAATATGGTTGCATACATTTAATGATCCGACAAGAACATTAAATGTATTGGATAAGGAATAAGGATAAAGTCACATCAAATGACTTTGTATCCTTTTATCCAACCACCTTTATACACGTATACTTTGGTAAAGAATAAGTGGATTGTTCTTAGGAAAGTGTGCAAAAGGAAAAGTCAATCCTTGATATCAGTGTTCAGACTTGTAGGGTCTAGAACACTGACAATCCTCCAGTGTACAGGTCTGGTAAGACTTTCCAGTGGACTCCGCCATTTGTCAGTTGTAACACCCGTCGTTTAAAAATATGGGTTTTCAAAACTTTTCACCTAACGGTGTTAAATTGCGGAAGTAAAGACTGTAAAAGTCAAAACCGATAGAAACATTTCGGTTTCTGCATTTATTTGGTGTTACATGCCATATCAAACAATAGTTCAAATGAAAACCCAACGGTTGCCCAACATA
>CM067171.1:134400518-134449807 GCA_034093135.1 Erigeron breviscapus | reverse complement strand
ATTACATTACCTAAACATTTACTACGTTAACTGCTTTTACGTTTTGGGCCCTTAAACGTGCACGTGACATGGCAACTTAACAAGTCTAGTGAACTAGATGAGCAAGCCAAATTTCTTTATTGAGCTTCTAAGAAAAACGACTTCACAATCGTTCAACTAAACAATTAGTATAAACCTTAGAAGATTAATATATACCATACCTAACAAAGATCCCTTAGTTAATCTTATTTTGAAGAACTCAAAAGTACGTAGTTTACTCCTTTATGGATCATCTGCTGTAACTTCGAACAAGAAAAACAAAACCAAATCACCAACCAATCAGAATATATATAAACCAAGCGAGGATCGATCGGAAAAACGAAAATAGAAGAATATCTCCAGGTACGTATTATATGTTTGTTACCTTGATGGGTATAATTTAATTAATCGGCCGAGCAGCTAGGGGGATATATATATATCCTTCCTATTCTATTCTAGTCCAACTCACACTAAAGTTTCCTAATTTAAGTTTACCTACCTAAAATATAACCAAGGCTAATATTAAACTGTTTTTCGAGCTTGATCGAACTTGGACTCCAAGTAAACTGTATACAACAATGTGATTATTATTACTCGTATTATAGATACACGTTAAACAATGAATTTATAACAAAAAAGAGTTACTCGTATACAATATTTAGATATGGTAACAAGAAATACTTATTTACTTATATTAATTCTAATTAATTGCCAATGGGATTGGTGGTCCATTGGTAAGGTCTTTGCAGTGGCGGAGCTAGTAGGGGGGCTGGGGGGTGCTCACCAACAATCCATGTTTTCTGTTGCAAGGCTAGCATATACCGGACTGCTAGAATGGTTTATTTGAGTCGAGCCACCTCCAATCTCAATATTATATTGTCATGTTAATCACAAAGATACCATGAGCTGTTGAACAACAGAACAAGAAGTCGAGAACTTACATAGTTACATATAAACTTCAGATGAATGTCACAATAATATGTCTGGCAATCCATACCCAAATCAATTAGATTGGGTATTATTGGGTAACTTATTTTGTTGATTGGGTATAATTGGGCTTTTAAAAATTTATGTGAGTGGGTCTTAGTTATAACACCTAAAATCATCATTCACTTCAAACGGGTGCAAACGGGTAAAGGAGCGGGTCGAGCGGGTCTAGAACAAATTTGAGCGACGTATTGATTACTGAAAGCTGTAACATTAATATTATTATTGATTTCTCTGACTATATGCATATATTCTTCATTCACACGATATTGCAACAAAAGGTATATTATTTTTAATTTTTTATTATTATATAGAGTGTGTTGTATGATGTGGAAACTTGGATCTTCTTAAAATCATCATCATCATCATCATCATACGTCTTCTTCTCTGAATCGAATAATTTTTCATCTAAAAGCTCCGTCCCTAAATATTATTATTATTATTTGAATTATGTTTTTTTTATTCATCTATCTATACTTATACTATATGATTTCTATGTGTTTGATTTCACTTTTAGGAAATTAAATGTTCAGTTTTGATTACTTAAATCTGATATTTTATTTTGTAATTTTTTATTATAGTTTATTATATTGATTGCTGCCATTCAAGAAAAAGTGTGTTTTCAACTTATGTGTATTGACATAAGTAGGATGAGCAGAATTAAGAGAGTTAATAGCATGCCGAAGAACCTTGAGTCTACGACCAACTTTGCTGAGAACACCGGTTAATGACCAACATTTTTAGTCAACATCATAAGTTTTTGGTGTATAAATTATTAAAAAAGCGGGTAGACCCGCACCCAACCCGCTTGGACCCGCACCCGTTTGACCCGCATTCCAAAAAATACCCGTTTTGACCCGTTACCCAAACCCGCCCGACCCGCCCATTTTGCCAGGACACTGAAAGATGTAACATTAATATTATTATTGATTTCTCTGACTATATGCATATATTCTTCATTCACACGATATTGCAACAAAAGGTATATTATTTTTAATTTTTTATTACTATATAGAGTGTGTTGTATGATGTGGAAACTTGGATCTTCTTAAAATCATCATCATCATCATCATACGTCTCCTTCTCTGAATCGAATAATTTTTCATCTAAAAGCTCCGTCCCTAAATATTATTATTATTATTTGAATTATGTTTTTTTTATTCATCTATCTATACTTATACTATATGATTTCTATGTGTTTGATTTCACTTTTAGGAAATTAAATGTTCAGTTTTGATTACTTAAATCTGATATTTTATTTTGTAATTTTTTATTATAGTTTATTATATTGATTGCTGCCATTCAAGAAAAAGTGTGTTTTCAACTTATGTGTATTGACATAAGTAGGATGAGCAGAATTAAGAGAGTTAATAGCATGCCGAAGAACCTTGAGTCTACGACCAACTTTGCTGAGAACACCGGTTAATGACCAACATTTTTAGTCAACATCATAAGTTTTTGGTGTATAAATTATTAAAAAAGCGGGTAGACCCGCACCCGTTTGACCCGCATTCCAAAAGTACCCGCTTGGACCCGCACCCGTTTCGACCCGCACCCGTTTTGACCAGTTACCCAAACCCGCCCGACCCACCCATTTTGCCAGGCCTACAATAATCATCAACACTCATCGATAAATTGCATGTTGCTTCGTTCTTCCCTTCTGATGAGTTTTTGTACATTGAATTTTGCTTCTTTTTCAGACGAGTTCTTCACTTAACATCGTTCTTCAAATCAAACACATATATGATTTATATTCTTTGTATTCCTGTAACACCCCGACTAAAGCGGAAACACGAGATGCCACAGAACGACATGGTACAAAAGATTTAAGTATAAAACATCAACATAAAGTTTCAAATGCCATTCAAATTCAAAAGATTACAAGTTCAAGTTGACGTTTAATAAACATTACATAACCAAATTCATAATCAAAAGATCAAATGTCCGCATTACTAGTCCAACATGCAACAAACAACACATCATCCAAGAGGCGGTCCAAAGTGCTAACTTACTGCGCTAGACCTGAAATGCATGAAGAAAAAGTGTCAACTACGAGAGTTGAGTGAGTTCATAGGTTTATTCTACCAAATATACGTACAACCGATTCAAATTATGAAGTAGTAAATGTAACACCCCAAGCCGAGGCTCGGAATATCACGGAAAACACATAGCACCAGGTGGAATTACAATAGAACAAACTAAATGCAAATAAAGATTCGGTGAATCCAATACATAACGAAACAGGTAACAAAATACAACAGGAGTAAATAGCCATCAAAGTTAACATAATAACATCCAAGGATGGCAAACGATCCTAAGTATAATGCAAAAGGCAGGCCAATGAATCCTTGATCCATGCAGTCCATAGTCCGGGTTTACAACAAGCAAGCAACTAAACTCCACGCCCTGGGAGAACCTGATTACCTGAAAAGTGTACTAAGCATAGTCAACCCAAGGTTGGTGAGTTCGTAGTAATGGTCCACAAGGAACCATAAACAATAATCATAATATACAAGTAGAGGCTAGACATGACTTACAGTGAGCCTCTAAGTAACACAACAATATCCAATCAACAAATTTCATAAGTACGTAAATGCGTGTAAATGAATGCTCAATGATATGAATATCAAATGCAAGTACCAAATGCATAAATAGGTCAACATGCCTATCTTATGCGTGAACGCCAGTCACCAATGCAACGATACCCTTCTGTCATCTCAATGAACAAGGCTGTATCTCAAAATCATCGAGATATATATGTCTATATACTCGGAGTCAGGCACTACATCCAAAAGGGTGCATACATCTATGCACCAGGATGTCGGCAATCCCCTGCCGAGGGTTATCAACAATGTATGCAATGCTTACAATCAAATGTAAATGCATCAGTCATGAACCAACAATCAACACACGATGAACTTGAACCAACAATCAATAATCGTAAGTTATGAGCCACTAATCAACATTCAACGAACGTGAACCAACAATCAATAATCGTAAGTTATGAGCCACTAATCAACATTCAACGAACGTGAACCAACAATCAATAATCGTAAGTTATGAGCCACTAATCAACATTCAACGAACGTGAACCAACAATCAATAATCGTAAGTTATGAGCCACTAATCAACATTCAACGAACGTGAACCAACAATCAATAATCGTAAGTTATGAGCCACTAATCAACATTCAACGAACGTGAACCAACAATCAATAATCGTAAGTTATGAGCCACTAATCAACATTCAACGAACGTGAACCAACAATCAATAATCGTAAGTTATGAGCCACTAATCAACATTCAACGAACGTGAACCAACAATCAATAATCGTAAGTTATGAGCCACTAATCAACATTCAACGAACGTCAACCAACAATCAATAAATCAATAAATGCAAGTAAACACGCCAGGTTTACACTTTTCAGCCCGAATCTCAAGCGAGTAGGGAGATACGAAACTCACCTTGATCGGCAACGAAGCTAGTATAAGATTACAAACGAGTAATAGGATCCACACGTCCACAACCTATAATTATACATCATAATACCGTAAAGTCAACTCTACAATCATAAACAAGTTGGTTTAGCACAATTAAGTCAAGTCACAAACCCTAAACACCTTTACAACTTTAACGGGTAGGAACAAGACGCATTCGACTCGACCTTATTAGAAATGAGAGAAGATTCATACAAAAAGAGTGTTACTACTAGAAACTAGACTGTCTCACGATTCCAACGATAGGTCATACGACTTATTTGGACTTACGGATCAAAAGTTACGACCTTTCAAACTAAAACAGGTTTTGCTGCCCTGGAGGAAAGGTGCGGCACACCATTGAGGAGGTGCGGCACACCAAGCCTAGGTGCGGAGCACCAAATAAGAGGTGCGGAGCACAAAATGATCAGGGAACCCAGTCCAGATTTTGGTGCGGAGCACCAAGGAGGAGGTGCGGAGCACCTGTGCCCAGATCAGTTCCAAAACACCCCAAACACGAACCAAACTCAACCCAAACTCCATTTTTGATCACCAAATCGACTAGTGATGTTTCAAGACTCATTTTGAAGCTTATACAAACATATTTCAACATAAATAACATAACCCCTATCTTAGTTTCGATTCAAAACATCATAATCACATCCAAACCCTTCAAACCCTAATTAAACCCTAGTTTGACCAAATCAAGATTTAAGCCGATTTAGGACTTGCAAACTTTCAAGATGACTAGAAATGCATAAACAAACATAAGTAGGTACAAAAGGGATGAATTAGACTTACCAAAACTCTTCCTTGAGCTAGAACCCGAAATTAGGTCAAAATGGGTAAAATGCAAGAACTTGGCTTTTGATTCTTCAATATGACGAAAGTGAGATGAAGATGGCTATGATTTCTATGTTATAACCGTTCCAACACTAATTTGATGCAAGAAGAGGATGAAGAATGAATTGGTTTTCTTTTGTTTGAGAGAAATAGAGAAGATAGATAGAAAGATATGAAATGAAAGGATAAGGGGGGGGGGATGGGTAACTAGTTGGCCCATGGGTCATGGACTACCCATGGGTCGACCCGTTTCCCCCAAGCCAATTTACAATTGATTATACAATAAACGTTAAACAAACATATTAACGACCCGACTAACATACCACATAGTCATATAATCACAAATGGGCTCAATTATTTCATTCAACAAGTTTGTTAGTCGAATTACATCAAAAAGTCAACGGGTCAAAATTCACGGATGTTACAGTAACAATAGTTCAAGATTTCCATATAAGGTCCATACCCAAACCGTATGTTCAAACATAATTTTCATCCATAATAATAATAATTTCCATTCTGCCAAAGGCATAATTTGATGAGTAAATGCTTGAGCCACTACTAAGACCATTTCCTGTCCCAACCAACATAATATTTCATTTCATAGCACAAGCTGTCAATCAAGTGCAATTTATAAAGAAGGGGATCGTGCCATGGAGACGACCGCCTAATATAAAGTAGATTAGAGTACCGCTCGGGTCGGACTGGCAATAAAAGTGGCCACAAAGGCAACCAACATTCCACCGTTACCTATTTTAGTGGGTGAGTGGACGACTCCTAGTTGCGCAACCCTCTAACTACAGGCCTCCCCTTTCGGAGTTAATAGTAGTGTACGGAAGTGATACAGTTTGACAGAACTCAAGCTCATCATATAACTTATAACACATTGAACATACAATATATCCCATTTCATAATCATTCTTTCAAGAATCATTCATATATATAAAGCAATTTTATTTATCATGCTTTTCACCCCGAAAGTAAAACACATAAAGAGTTTGAAAGGGGGCTATGACTCACTTGATTCAAGAGTGTTAGGGGCTGATCAAATGCGAGATCTTCGTCTAGTCGTGTTGCTCCCCAAGCAAGCCTAAACCATGGTATTTATATATACACAACGTAAGTGTGTGTAACATTAACTAGTAAGCTAGATCATGAGATGTAGACTAGTAGACTTGCCCATCTTTGGTTGTAAAATGATTATGGAGTTCATGTGTATTATATTGTTCACATTATTTGGTTAGAAGGCATTTGGTGGTGAAGGTCATTTCTCGTTATACATTTTGTACGTTTATTGGAATTTCGGTAGTTTGGCTTTGATTTATATGATTTCCATTGTATACTTTGTTTAATCATAATATTTGACATTAGTTACCTTATAATATTGGTGTTTATGAATATTTTCTGATTTATAAGTTTTTATTTAATTTAATATTATTTAATTAATTATTTATTCATTTTATTGATTTATTAATTAAATAATTCCTTAAAAATACTTTTAAGTGTCATAATCTTTATAAATTATGGAATAATTATAATTGAGTTATATACTGACTTTTATGCTTTTTGACTTAGAATTTTATGTTTTATATATTTATTTGTGTATTTTTCCATTAATTTAATAATAGTGATTAATTAGTGATTTTTACATAATTATTTACCTTTAAATCATGTAACACTTGTTTGTTAGATTTTAATTATTTTTCTCCAGTAGGTTTGAGTTATTTTTACCATTGGTTATGATGATTTAACCACATTCTTGATTTACATAATTTATTTATTGATTTATATGTCTTTTAATTACCATTTAAATTCAATAATTCATGGAAATTCTTAGAAATCACCACTAAACATTTAGCCAAAAATCCCAGGCCTTTTAGGCAACTTTTATCAATAAAAATTCATATCAATTCAACCTCTCTTGTGTCTTGCTTATTTTGAGGACTTTAAGCTTAAAAATCGTTTACCGAAATAGTGATTTTAGCCTCATTTCTTAAGCAATTAAAGTGCTTTAAAAGGGGTTTTCATTCTTGTTTCATTATTTACAGAAAGTTCATCATATTTTGGTGTCCAAAGTCGTGATAGTGGTGGTGGTGTGATATGTGCAATTTAGTGCTTTCGGTTAGTGCTTATTTGACCGAAAAGGTGATTTTTGAGCTTATTGTTGTCATGAACCAAAAGACTTGAGTTTTATACTTTTGTAACAACTTATTTCCAGTAGGTTTAATATATTTTTCTTTTCCTTTGATTATGGTGCAAGTGTGTGCTCAAAATAGCTTTTTGCATGTTTTCGGTTTGTGATTTCAAGCTTATTTTTACTAGTTTTGGTCCAAGCTTTGTCTCTTTGTTATTTCATTAATTTTTCCAGAATATTAACATTAATATTAACATATTTTTCACTTATAACAAGTCCAAATCCATCTCATAATCCAACAAAAGATCCAACTTTCTTAAATCTAGCATACATGCATTCAAATCAACACTTTTAATACCAACTTTTATAGATCTAACATTCAACAACATAAAAACATCTTTTTAATGAAAAATCTCAGAAATATATTCTTCAAAATATACAAAAACATATAGATCTATCAAAAGGAAAAATCACTTTAAAAGCTACTTAATCTATAACAACACTTTTGGGTCTTAGACTTGTTGAATCCTTGGATCTTTCTCATAGATTCGACATGCATGTGCATGAGGAGAAAGATCCTATCAACTTTGCCCTCATCAAGTGTGTATTACAAAAAAACAAGAAGAAAACATAAACTTTTGATAAAACCTTTGAATATAAACAAGAACAAGATTAAATCTAGTAAAAAGGATGAAGATTTATACCCTCTTGAGCTTGGTTTTGATGATGAAAGTGAGCAGATTTTCGTGGCCCTTTATACCTCTAATAACCCTTAATCTAAACCTAAAACACCCTTAAACCTTAGCTTGATATAACCCTTGCTTAATCCATAATAACCCTTTATTATTAGTAAGTGTTTAACTTGATTTTTGTTGGTGTTTTCTTTGTTTGTGTTGGCCGAAATCAAGAAGGAGAAAAGGAGAAGAGAAAAGGTTTTTGAGAGAGAAAATGAGTTGTGTGTGTGAAGTGAATGTGTAGTGTGTGTAAGAGTTGGGAGTTACTAGGAGAAGTAAATGAAAATTTGAAAACAAAAGTGTGTGTGGGTGTGATGGGGGACGGCCAAAAGGGGGGGGGGGGAATTGAAGGGTTTCTTTTCTTTTTTTGTATAAAAGTGTATATGTAAGTATATGTATGTATAGATTTTAAGTGGGTGTTTGTTTTGTAAAAGTAATATGTATTTATTTGTAGTGTAAGTTAATTGTTTGTTCTAGTTTATCCATGTATATGTGTGTCGTGCATATATGTGTGTATGTATATATTTTTGTGTTTTTAGTTTATTACATAGGCCATTATTTATAATCTTGTATTTATTTTAGGCATATATATATATATATATATATATATATATATATATATATACTTATTATGATTTAAACGCTTTTATGCGCATATGAACTTATAAACATATTTTGAGATAGAAATTTTATTTTCGTGACCAAATTTACTTTAATTAACTAAATGATTAAATTGTTGGACCTTCGTAAGGATTTTTTGATGGTTATCTCAACTTGTGAGACTTACATTATTATTTATATAACTTGATTAATTAGAAATTATATTTTTGTTCAATGGTATTTCATTTGATTAAATTAGAACTAAATAATAGCTTTAGATTGCTAATTTAGGGGCATTAACTACTAGCTTCAAGTATAACTATGGCTTGCGGGATCATAGACAACATAACTAGCACATATATATAATATTAAAAAGTAGGTTGTTACAATTCCCATCATGAGTATTTAATTATCGGGAAGAAAGATTGAAGAAAGATTGTTGGATATAGAGATTTTTTATGGAGACTTTCAAAATGTTTTTTTACTTTTTATATTCACAGAAAGTATATCGAAGGGGAAGTTGGAAGTGAATCACAGCTGTAAACCACAGTGACATTACATTTGTTTTCCCAATAATATATTACCCTTTGGAAGTATAAAAGATTAATTTTGTTAATTAAAACAGATTTTATAAAAAAAATGATTTCTTTTTGAATTTGCAGCTGGTCATAAAATAAGTCGATGAACTAAAACTTTTTTAGTATGTAAAATATTTTTATTTTACTGATTATCGTTAGTTGTTTAAATAATTAGTTCTTATTTCTTTATATATTATAAAAATATTTAGTTTGGTATTCACTTTGGAACAAAAACGAAGGATGTTTGCGTTCAGTAATTAGCTTTAGAACAGTACGTTTATTGTCGTCACAGGCTCACAGCCAAACCCAAACGGAAATCCTGGCTCTGTCTCTGTGTCTTTGACCTTTGGAGGATTCACCTAGGTTCGAGTCCCACTTCTCACATTTGTGGGGTGGATTAATAGGGATTTTTTGAGAGTCTTGGGTTTCATCCCAGACATGCGTGTAATTTAGGAGTAGAAGTAGATTAGAATGCCGGAAAAAAAAAATTCTAATTAATTAATTATAAAGTTCCTCAAAAAATAATTTTTTTTTCCAAGTTATTGAGTTAATTTAAAATAAAATTAAAGGACTAATTTCATAAACTTTTCTAAATCTAAAGGACTGTATTTCTCATTCTCCGTTAACTCCCAAAACGGCAACGTTTAGGCTTTTAGCCAATCTGGAGTCTAAAATAAAGGTTAAAAGGGCACATTTGCCACTCAAAATGCATGTAAATAGCAAGTTTGCCACTCGTTTTTTTATAAGGGTAAATTTACCACTCAAACTACATATAAAGGGCAAATTGCCACTCATTATATTATAAAAGTTTATTTGCCACTAAAAGAGTTATTTAAGTGCAGTTTTGTTCTTGAATGATATTTGTATTTGTTAAAATAATTAAATTTGTTTCATAAATTTTGGATTTTGGTCATCAAACAACCTATTTCCTAGATTAGTTGTTAATGACGATAAGTAATTAGCCTAGTGGTAAGGTAAGCACTTGGTGACCTTAAGGTCTCAGGTTCGATCCCCGCTGGGGACAAAAAAATAATTCCTTTAAGGTACCCGTTACCAATGAAGCCTAGACCCATATGTGAAGTTTAAATACGTGGGTTCGATCCTTCGGGGTGCCCAGATCATGTGGGGATTAGGATGGAGGTATTTTACCGGCATCATATGGCTCATACGGGGTGGGTCGATGGGTATCCAATTGTGGTACCGGGGCTAGGGTTCCCCCATTACCCTTTTTTTTTTTTATTACGAGAATATGTAGGGATTAGTTTTTGGATTTTTTTGCGGGTGCGGGTCTTAGAGACGATTTTAAATGCAAACCCGTATACCGAAACCTGGCCCGAACATAACCCATATATTATGTTATTTAATAGTATAACTATTTCCAATGGGTATTAGAAAAGTATGAAACTTTAATTGGGCTCAATCATTACAGCTTAAAGAAAATTATTTAAATATTTGTAGTGCGTAGATTTTTAATAAAGGGTAAAATTAATTGATCTCTCATTTACTCCATAGGGAAATTTTTAACCTGAAAACTAGTAAGTAAAAGGCGACCCGTCAGGTCTAGGTTTGGTGCGAGGATTTTTTTTAATCAAATTTGGGTCCGAGATCACCTTAAAGCCGACTAAAACCTAACTAGGGATGAGCAAAAGACCCGGAAACCCGCGCCCGATCCAGAACCGACCCGAATCGACCCGCCTGAAGCCCTAACGGGCCGGGTCACGGGTCACGTTTTTAGTGCATGCGCGGGTCACGGGTTGGATGGGTCGGGCCGGGTCGGGTGAAACCAAAAACCGAAAAATTGTGAAGGAAACCCGTGACCCGCCCGAACCGACCCGGACCTTCACGGTCCGGGTCACGGTTCCATTTTTCATGCTCTCACGGGTCGCGGGTCATCGCGGTTCGGGCCGGGTTTCGACCCGTGCACATCCCTGCACCTAACCTATTGTTATTCCTAATAATATGTGGTGTCGAACCCTAAATTCTTAATCACAACAACACAATTATCAACTTGATAGGAAAAAATGGCAAAATTGCACCGTAGTATCAATTTAAGTGACAAATTTGCCCTTATAAAAAAATGAGCGGCAAATTTGCCCTTTACATGCATTTTAGTGGCAAATTTGCTCCTTTTAACCTAAATAAAGAGTTATCGACATAAATCGTCCCTGTGGTTTACTCAAAAAATCACGTTTCATCCCTGTGGTTTAATAACCTCATAGACAGTCCTTTATAGGAGGATAAGGTTCGTATTTCGTCCTTTACGTTCACGGCCGTTATCTTCTCTCCGTCAAAATCCTCACGTGCCTCTCACGTGAGGGCATTTTAGTACTTTCCAAAATATAAAGGACCACACTTGATCTATTTGGCTGGAAATTTCAAGATTGGATACTCATTCAAAATCTGGAAACTTTATCTTTAAGTCAACATATATTCATCTTCAAAATCAAATTACTTCAAAATTTAATCTTTAAACCCAGCAATGTTTATCTTTCATATCCAAAATTACTTCAAATCTACAATTTATTTATTTGCATGCATTCATGTCTCTGTCTATGATATATAATCTATAACTCAATGATTAAAAAAAATATAGTAAGAATATACATATATAAATCGGTATTAACAAAAATTATTAATATAGTAAGGAAACCTATATATAAATCTGTATCTACATGAAATATCGTTTACTAATCGATAAAACAATAATTGGTTGGTGGACCATAATGTTTCAATTCACAAACTCCTGTACACAAACAAACAGAAAGAACAAGTATTTTCTATTCATTTCACAAGAGTAAAAAAGAAACAATTTTGGCATTCCTGGCATAATAAATGGAATTTCGATTTACCACTGAATGTAGAATTTCTTTCCAAATGCAATGGCTGAATTGACTTCATTTTTGTTGGTGGTCTGGTGGTGAAGTTATAGATATAGATATAGATATAGAGAGAGAAATGTGATATGAAAGTGAGTTTCACAACTCACACACATAGATCTATACATATGAATACACTACTTTTTTATTAAATTTTCATTAGGGTTGGTTGATGATGATGATGATGTGGGTTTTTCCTTTTACAAATTGTATTTGTTGATAGTGAAGTGATATTGACTTTTATGTGGATTGGATAATGCATAGAGATATAACAGATATATGGATATAGAAAGTGTTACTGAAAAGACTCAAATTTGGTCCTTTATATTTTGAAAGTACTATAATACCCTCACGCGAGAGACACGTGAGGATTTTGACGGAGAGAAGATAACAGTCGTAAACGTAAAGGACGAAATACGAACCTTATCCTCCTATAAAGGACTGTCAGTGAGGTTATTGAACCATAGGGATGAAACGTGATTTTTTGAGTAAACCACAGGGACTATTTATGTCGATAACTCTAAAATAAATTTACAGAATCTCATTTTCACAAAAATATCCAATAATACTGTAATAATAAAAAAAAAAAAAAAAAAAAAACAACCTATATCTATATCTATATCTTCATTCTCTCCGGTAACCGTCTCTCCGGAATCTCATCATTCCGGCGACCTATTCCGGCCGGCACTACATACACCTACTTTCCGCGCCAGAACCTTACGCATTCGTAATAGTAATTCATCAAATGGAAAACCGACATACGACGATTATAAATCGAAGTTTTTGAATGAAGGTGGTGTAATTGAAGATATGGACAGTTATCTCAACAATCTATCTCTCGAATACGACTCGATTTGGGATAGCGTGGTTAGTTTATTTTTTCAAAATTCCGGTTTTTAGTTAGTTAATTCTGTTACTTAGGTCTGTATGTTATAAGAAATTAGTACTTGATTAGTTTATTTTCGGTAAAAGGCCGTCACCCCTGGTTAGATTACTTGATTAGTTTATTGAACCTTATTTAGGTCGGAATTATTGTAAATGGCTAGGTTTTGTATGGAATATCGTTTAGTTATTTCGTGTTAAATGAGCTAAACTAGGGTTAACGAGCGGAACGAGCCTAGTTGAATCGAGTTTAAGTGAGCTCGAATTTGAAATAACAGTTTACGAAAATATTTTCCAAGTATATAAAATGTACAATGACAATATATATGAGTAATTGTTAAATGAGCTGAACGTCTACTACTTGGGTTGTTAACTCCCCTTGAGCTATATGCATACGGGGCGAGGTTAAGGAGAAAAAAACTCAAAAATGTCATCTTATTATAGAAATCTTAACTTGAAATTTAGAGGTTGATGGTTGATTTAGATGTGGTGTTTCCTTATCTCTAATGGGTCAAAGCAGCCAAACAAAAATAATAGTTACAAGAGAAATGGGTCAAAGGGAGTTCGAGTTTCCCAAAGTGTACTTAAATTATGTTCATCAAATACTTAGGTTAATACTCTTGTGAACATTTGAAACATATAGATTGTTTGTAAAAGTCAAGAAAGAAATTTGGACAGTGTTTTCACCATGGTTGTAAATCTCGGTTATCTCAGCCGATATATTGCTTATCGGTGGTCGACTGAGACGATACTGAAAAGCGATATTTACAACCTTGGTTTTCACACAACCTAACTCAACCTGTACAAATATGTGAGTACATGTTTTGACCTGTAACCCACATGACCAACCCACCCATCTTGCTTCATCAAGGATTCAAGGTATAACCCATCTACTTGTTAAGTTCCGTTTGAGGATAGGAATATGGCAAGACAAAGCAAGTTGCGATAGCGACAGTATTTAGAATCATCACAACCCTAATTCAAGAATATAGTTATGTTCACTGATAAAATCTCGAATTACGAGGTAGCACAGGATACTAAATAGGAACAAGTTATCAATGTCATTCACTACTTGGTTGGACCCATATTTTGATTGTTCGATCACCAATAAGCCCTGCAGAAGCAATCATGTTGTCATTCGGGTGGCAATTTACAGAAATAACTGTATCAGTATGGCCTTCTAGCTTCTGCAGCAAGTTCTTCCCCTGTAGGTCCCAAATGTAGACATAGTGATCTTTTGAACCACTGACAATGTATTTGCCATTTGTCACGGAAAACGTAGGAGTTATACAATAGGTTTTTGTTCACATGACCTGTATATATCTTCAAGAACTTTCCAGTCGACTAGTTCCAAAGCTTCTGCATTCATGATAATAGAACACTAAATTCAGGAGCTGAACGCACTCAAATCACACACTTACATACTTCAATATCAGGAAGCATGGAAAATGTTAACATTAATTTTTCGTGATTCAATAAGATACTTAGGGTTGATGGAATGTGATACAGAAGTCGATGACATTTTTATTTTTTGACAGAAATTATTCTGATATTTCGATACTTGAGACAGCCAGAAATATTAGAAGTGAAAATAGAGAAAAAGAGTAGCTGAAACACTAGACTTAATAAACATGAAATCATCTACGAATTGGTTATGTATCCTACAACTCTGATTTTTGATACTAGAGGTCGGGGACGGGTTACAACTTACAACTCTAAATTGGCTCTGTATCCTATAACTCTGATTTTTGATACTTGAGGTTCGGGACGGGTTACAACTGTAAATTGGCTCTGTATCCTACAAATCCAAGCTATATTAATCAAGTTTTTATGAGCTTTTGTTTCAAACAAATTTCCAAGTGAAACGAGTGTATAATGAGCCAACGAAGAAAAACTAAAGTTCCAGGTTCTGATATTTGACCCCATGAACAGCTTAAGCTAATCTAAAAAATATATCAATTCAACTGCAACAAGTCTATTAGCAAAAGCACAGAGTAATGCATGCACAAGATTTAACCACTCATTAACACCAGTCTACATATTAAGCTCTACAAAGTGTAGCAGACACTAAACATGGATATATATTCCATAACATCTATAGATACTATTAATAACAAATGAAATACCACATATTTATTGCATCTCAGAAAACACATACATAGACATATATGTGCGATTATCAACATCATCTTCAACGACTAAGACGTATCCAAATCTCTATATAATATATCAAGAATATATAAAAGAAACAGAATTTATTCAAATCGAATTGTAGAAAACAAAACAAGCCTTACTTCCATATATATGTAATGTACAGCTTCACTTGGATTGTCAAAAATTCTAATTATTGGTTAACCCGTAATTTATAGGTGAGACTAGGCTTTGGACACATATAGCTTTTGCAGTCAAGTCCGTCCATAACCGAGAAGTAGCTTTATATTCACAAGGACCTTCTTCTTCAACGTTGTATATCAACATTAGATCATGGCATACAACCAGAATTTTGCCATCCTGCTTGTGAAATAAATTTGGTTCTCCTCTTGGAACCTTATGGAGTCCATGGAGTGAAATCTTAGACCAAGATTCTTTTACCCCATACTCATTCATCAACCAAACCTCACCCTTCAATTCCTGGAATATACCAAGCTTTCCACCAACATCAACAAGTTCGCATAAATCATTATTCAAGATATCATCGGGAGATGGCACTTCACTAATATTCTCATCTGCTAAATTAAAAGCAACAATTTTTGATAAGCAACCAGAATAATCATCCCACTTAGCTGCTAACCGATGAATATTCCCATTACTAAAAGCATTTGACGAATTGAAAAACGGATGAATACAAGGAAAATCAATCACATGCTTCCAAGTATTAGTTCTAAGACTATAAACATGCACAGCAGGCTCATCATAGGAAGACCAATTTTGGTTTTTGTAAAACATGGTAACAAGCTTGTAGTCATTGGTAAAAGAATCATAACTGAATCCATACAAGCCGAATTTTTTAAAGTGCTTAATAAGATGACTGTCTGGATCATAACAGCAATTGCAAACTGGTAATTCCAAAAAATCTTTAGTAGTTGGGTTTAAAACAATGAGGCGATGGTTTGAAACTTTTAGGTCGCAATAGGAAAATGCAGACAACAAAACAAGGCCGTTACAACATCCTATGACATCCAAAGCAACATCAGAATCAAAAGGCGAAGCATATTTCTTTGGTCTTGATAGGCTCGCTTCTTCTTCTATATGGTTCTGATGAAACGGGAGGAAATAAAGGGGACCAAATACATCCAAGGATTTGAAGATGATGATGTGGTGATTTCGGTTGAGGGTATTTTGATGTGTTTTTATGAAAGCGGGGTCTGTAAGTAGAGACGACCACTCCTTTGAAACACTCCTGAATCGACCAACAGATTTGGCCGGAAGACGATACAGGATCTCCATGATGATCTCTTGCGGTGGGATATTTTTATTATGAGGCTGCGTTTACGTGCCATAAACAATGTATGTTGGAATTTTACCCTCCTAAGAAAAACTTTACAATTGTTTAATAACCAATTACAGAGTATAATTAACCTTGGAAGATTAATATAGTGCTCAAAGTAGTTACTTCTTTGTCTAATGTAACTTCGAACAAGAAAAATAACCGAACCACCAATTAACCAATCATCAGAATATTATATATGTATAACCCTCCTCTTGTCTAATCGATCTGTTTTCCGATTGACCAGAAAAAACCAAGCGAAGGAAAAACGAAAATAGAAGACAATATATACGTACTTAATTTATGTTTATTAGCCAAGGTATGTATATATATATGTTTGTTTGATGGTATGATTTAATCGGCCGAGGATGGGTATTATATTCTAGTCCAACTCAAACTAAAATTTCCTAGTTTAAGTCTACCTAAAATATACTCGTATAACCAAGTCTAAACCCGTTTTGAGCTTCATCGAACTTGGACTCCAAGTAATCCTCACAAACCGTGTATACACCTCAATCTACATGCGCACAAGTTGCTAATATATTTTACAATGTTGGAATTGATTACTATTATATATAGTCATATACTCGCGCGATGCGAGTGTGGTGGTGTGGCGGCGGAAACGACGGGTGGTGGTGGCGGTGACGGTGATGATATCGGTGTGCTCCTTAAATGTAAAACTAATTGACGTAAAAGGACATAGTGTAGTTATTCTAAGGGTTGAGAGCAATGTTTTAGATACTGGTATATACTGGCCGGTATTATCGGTATTGCCGGTACCGGAGGGTACTCCGGTATTTTAAGCCCGATATTTATTCGGTATTTACACTATTTAATACCAGCCGGTATTCCCGGTATTTTTCGGTATTTTCATTTTTTTTTTGAATTTTTTTAAAAATTATTTTTATGATACTTTAATGTTATTTTTTGTTATATGTGAACTTTAAAACTTATATTTTGTTATGAGATACTTATTTGGTATTATTTTTTGGTGTGTTATAATTGTATTTTGACTATTTTTTGTTAGATTGTAACAAATTTTGTAGGATTCTTATAAAAAAATAGAATTAATAAAAATAGTCGTACTCCGAAAAAAATTTCAACACCGGTATGACTAAAATACTGGTTATTTTAAAACATTGGTTGAGAGATGTATATTGTAAATAAATTCATTAAGGGTATTTTATAGGTATATTAGGTGGTGATATTCAAATTAACGAATTAAGGAGAGGAGTATTTTGAGTAGATCAAGTTTTTTTTTTGAGAAAATGGGAGGAGTCAAATACTTTATAAGGTAGTATATATGATGCACGAAGATTCACGAAACACAAATATATATATGATGCACGATAATTTTCATGATGCACAATGATTTTCAGCTAAGAGAAACATATTGTTTTATTTGTTTTACTTTAATACTTGTTTTATTTTACCTAACACACACTCCGGTAAGAACACTTTTAAAATAAGAACGGTGAGAACACATAAAAACATTATTTTGATGCATTAAAAGTTTATAAAACTAACATAGTGCATAACTAATTATCATTATTTAAGTGTTTAATAGCACATTGATCCATCAAAATCGAAAAAATCATGCTTTTTGTTGGATGCATCATTTTGATGAATATGCATCCAAGATGGATGCACAAAACAAAAAACATGATTTTCTCGATTTTGACATACCAATGTGTTGTTAAACACTTAAATAATGATAATTAGTTATACACTATGTTAGTTTTATGGACTTTTAATGTATCAAAATGTAGTTTTTAAGTGTTCTCACCGTGTTCTTATTTTAAGGCTGTTCTTATTTGATTGTCCCCATATATATATATATATATTATATATTAATCATCTGCTTCTCACGTTCCGTGAATAGCCGGGACATTGAGGAATATCCGGAAAGGCATTTCGGGAATCGGTTTGATTCTATCTCTGTTCCTTCCGTTTGAAGAAAGGAAGGATCCCAAAGAATCGATCTTTCTTTTAGTTGTTGAATCTCTCTTTGATTGATCAATGTGTGATATTCCGAATCCTCATTACTAATGGAATCAAAATGATCTCTGGATTGATCAGAAGATCCTTTCAATTGGCTAGAATCCCTTACTTGAACGAAACTAGATCTTGTGGAATCATATTGAATATTTGACGATACATTCCGTACCTTGCGAAAAAACCGATCCTTGTTTACCAACCACACATTGTCTAACCAAATCAAATTATCTCTCGATACGTTCCTCAAAAAATCCGATTCGGGTGGATTCTTCCCCCAACTAAGGGTGAGATAAATTGAGTCCAGCTTAATTTGAGTCCAAAAAGGGTCCATGTAACTTACACATGTGTAAGTTTTACAACTTACACATAAACTTACACATGTGTAAGTCGTGGTGGTGGTGGTCGCCGTCGCTGGAAAATCATGGTGGTGGTAGGAGGTGGTTGGAATTTGAGAAGCTGGAAGAAAATCAATGGACTCAAATTGGACTCAAAATAAGCTGGACTCATTTTATCTTTTCCCTATATATATATGGGAAAGGTTATTTTGAGAACCCCTAAAAAGGCAGGAACCCTAGAACCTTTTTTCCATCAATATTCATAAGGGTAATATTGTACTTTTCAAATCATTTAATTAGATTAATAAAAAAATAAAAATAGATTACATTACTCATCAATATACTATGCACATGTGATTACCATAATCACATGTAATATTTGTTTACATCTTGCATACATGTGCACAAACTAATCTTATAAAACATTTATTTACAATATAATATGCACATGTGATTACCAATTAATCACATGAAATTTTTATTTACATCTTGCATACAAGTACACAAACTAATAGTATGCACATGTAATCAACTCGTTGCATGCATATGTAATCATATATTTGTCCATGCACATGTAATCAACTCGGTGCATGCATATGTAATCATATATTTGTCCATGCACATGTAATCAACTCGGTGCATGCATATGTAATCATATATTTGTCCATGCACATGTAATCAACTCGGTGCATGCATATGTAATCATATATTTGTCCATGCACATGTAATCAACTCGGTGCATGCATATGTAATCATATATTTGTCCATGCACATGTAATCAACTCGGTGCATGCATATGTAATCATATATTTGTCCATGCACATGTAATCAACTCGGTGCATGCATATGTAATCATATATTTGTCCATGCACATGTAATCAACTCGGTGCATGCATATGTAATCATATATTTGTCCATGCACATGTAATCAACTCGTTGCATGCATATGTAATCATATATTTGTCCATGCACATGTAATCAACTCGGTGCATGCATATGTAATCATATATTTGTCCATGCACATGTAATCAACTCGGTGCATGCATATGTAATCATATATTTGTCCATGCACATGTAATCAACTCGGTGCATGCATATGTAATCATATATTTGTCCATGCATATGTAATCAACTCGGTGCATGCATATGTAATCATATATTTGTCCATGCACATGTAATCAACTCGTTGCATGCATATGTAATCATATATTTGTCCATGCACATGTAATCAACTCGTTGCATGCATATGTAATCATATATTTGTCCATGCACATGTAATCAACTCGTTGCATGCATATGTAATCATATATTTGTCTATGCACATGTAATCAACTCGTTGCATGCATATGTAATCATATATTTGTCCATGCACATGTAATCAACTCGGTGCATGCATATGTAATCATATATTTGTCCATGCACATGTAATCAACTCGTTGCATGCATATGTAATCATATATTTGTCCATGCACATGTAATCAACTCGGTGCATGCATATGTAATCATATATTTGTCCATGCACATGTAATCAACTCGGTGCATGCATATGTAATCATATATTTGTCCATGCACATGTAATCAACTCGGTGCATGCATATGTAATCATATCTTGCATGCAATGTAATCATATATTTGTCCATGCACATGTAATCAACTCGGTGCATGCATATGTAATCATATATTTGTCCATGCATATGTAATCAACTCGGTGCATGCATATGTAATCATATATCTGTCTATGCACATGTGCTCGTATTTTTGTTCATATCTTCGCTAAATACATATGCATACATAAACAAACTCACAATCATGATCGAATAAACACAATCATAATTTGAAAATATCACAATAGCCCATACTCCCATGTACGTCGAAGAAAAACAAGCCACTTCCACAATACGATTGGATGGTGAATAATTACTTGCAAATCAAGCGGCGGCGAAAGATAAGAATATGGATACCGACGACAATTCAACAAAAACAATTAAATATCATTGTTGAATTACAACCGTGCATTATTGAAACAATAAGCGTGATTGGGTGAACTTTCCAGCCGCAATTCGAAGCAACAACCGACTCGCAAAGACTAGAATGAATTAATTAAAAGTGTAAGGATAGTATGGTAAATTTATAAATACAAATCATTTATTACTAAAAGAGAATTAAAATCCCCTCCTCCCCCTGAATCGTTCACCACCACACCCCACTTTTGTAGTTATCCCATATATCAATTACAAACAATTCAACCCCTTTTTATTCTCATGAATTCGTTGGTACATCCAGGGGAGTTACCAGGAGATTTACCACATATGATAAATTCAAACATATGTGTGTTTGCCCAAACTGAAACATGTGTACCAAAACATACATGTGTCTATATCTTATTACCACATGTGATAACTACAAACACATGTATACAGGCACAAACAAAAACATGTTTTTGATAGTTTTTGATACAAAAACATGCTAGTTCAGACGAAAACAAGTGTACACACTGTTGTAGAAGAGGTTTGGATTGAATCTTCTATTGTTGATTTTGTTTTAATTTTAGAATTGGATTGAATATTCATAAAAGTTTTTTTGAGTGTATCATGGAGTGAATTTGGGGCTGAGATTTGGGCTTGATTGTAGAAGGTTTTTTCCTTTTAATAAATGGTTTGTTATATTTATGTTTCTTTTAATACCGACTATACCCTTATGCACATTCCAGATTTTAAATAGAGGCTTTATTTACACAAATAACACTACATAATATTTACCATTGATTTACATGCATGAATGGATCAGATTAGTTCTCGCAGTTCTCGACCTTTTAATGGTTCTCGCAATAACTGCCCTCTCTCTCTCTCTCTCTCTCTATATATATATATATATATATATATATATAAATATATATATATATATTATATATATATATAAGAATATATAAATAAGAACGGTGAGAACACTTAAAAACATCATTTTGATGCATTAAAAGTCCATAAAACTAACATAGTGCATAACTAATTATCATTATTTAAGTGTTTAACAACACATTGATCCGTCAAAATCGAAAAAATCATGTTTTTTGTTGGATGCATCATTTTGATGAATATGCATCCAAGATGGATGCACAAAACAAAAAACATGATTTTCTCGATTTTGACATACCAATGTGTTGTTAAACACTTAAATAATGATAATTAGTTATACACTATGTTAGTTTTATGAACTTTTAATGCATCAAAATGTAATTTTTAAGTGTTCTCACCGTGTTCTTATTTTAAGACTGTTTTTATTTGATTGTCCCCCTATATATATGTAACACTCCGGTAAGAACACTCTTAAAATAAGAACGGTGAGAACACTTAAAAACATCATTTTGATGCATTAAAAGTCCATAAAACTAACATAGTGCATAACTAATTATCATTATTTAAGTGTTTAACAACACATTGATCCGTCAAAATCGAAAAAATCACTGTTTTTTGTTGGATGCATCATTTTGATGAATATGCATCCAAGATGGATGCACAAAACAAAAAACATGATTTTCTTGATTTTGACATACCAATGTGTTGTTAAACACTTAAATAATGATAATTAGTTATACACTATGTTAGTTTTATGAACTTTTAATGCATCAAAATGTAGTTTTTAAGTGTTCTCACCGTGTTCTTATTTTAAGACTGTTTTTATTTGATTGTCCCCCTATATATATGTAACACTCCGGTAAGAACACTCTTAAAATAAGAACGGCGAGAACACTTAAAAACATCATTTTGATGCATTAAAAGTCCATAAAACTAACATAGTGCATAACTAATTATCATTATTTAAGTGTTTAACAACACATTGATCCGTCAAAATCGAAAAAATCATGTTTTTTGTTGGATGCATCATTTTGATGAATATGCATCCAAGATGGATGCACAAAACAAAAAACATGATTTTCTCGATTTTGACATACCAATGTGTTGTTAAACACTTAAATAATGATAATTAGTTATACACTATGTTAGTTTTATGAACTTTTAATGCATCAAAATGTAATTTTTAAGTGTTCTCACCGAGTTCTTATTTTAAGACTGTTTTTATTTGATTGTCCCCCTATATATATGTAACACTCCGGTAAGAACACTCTTAAAATAAGAACGGCGAGAACACTTAAAAACATCATTTTGATGCATTAAAAGTCCATAAAACTAACATAGTGCATAACTAATTATCATTATTTAAGTGTTTAACAACACATTGATCCGTCAAAATCAAAAAATCACGTTTTTTTGTTGGATGCATCATTTTGATGAATATGCATCCAAGATGGATGCACAAAACAAAAAACATGATTTTCTCGATTTTGACATACCAATGTGTTGTTAAACACTTAAATAATGATAATTAGTTATACACTATGTTAGTTTTATGGACTTTTAATGCATCAAAATATAGTTTTTAAGTGTTCTCACCGTGTTCTTATTTTAAGGTATTCTTATTTTATTGTCCCCCTATATATATATATTATATATATATATATTATATATATATATATAATATATATTATATATATATATATATAATATATTATATATACTAGCCTGGTGCCCGCGCGTTGCAGCGGCTAAAAAATGATGACAATATAAATCATGCGACTATGCGAGATGAGGCGACGACATACCTACAACATTGTATAATATGTATGATGTATCTATAAACCTTTTATACAAAAAATCTCCACATTGGAGATAATAAGTCATATGTTCTACACATATAATAGTCATAAATGTACAACATGAGATCATATAACAAATGACAAACTGTAAAACTGAACTCGTAAAACTGACTATTCTTAGAAATAACTGCTTTTTATCTAAAAATTGAGAAACACGTAAGGCTCCATAATACACTTCAAACCCAATTATCTTCATGTCCTAAAATGAATGTTTGACTTTGTGTCAAATTAATAGGCCTTAAATCTTTATAACTTGGTGATATTATCTAGTTTGTAGATAAAAAGAGTGGATTCTTGCACAGTTGCACTTAACTAAACATACTATCGTATTAAACTTAAAAGACTCCAAAACCAAATTTAGTATCTTCAAATTGAATATAACAGCTATAAGAAATTAGAAATTTCGAACCTAAAATTGATGTAAAATCTTGACTTCGTATCTTGGCTACTTGTCGAAGTGCCCTCATTTGGTATCAATGGCTGCAATAGTATCTAAATCTAGTGGGGAAAACAACCCAATGAGTACGTGGTATAGCCTCTTCTTGTTATTTTCAGCCCACACGGCCACACGTTTACAAAGCCATGACAACCACCTGTTGCAAATGTCCCATATCTGCAAAATTTATGTAACATCCGTGAGTTTTGACCGTTTGACTTTACGTGCAATTTGACTAACGATTTAAGTTAATGAAATATTTGGGTCGTTTTGTGACTAAATGACAAGGTGGTATGTTCGTCGGGTCGATAATATGTTTTAATCGGTGACTAAAGGCCTAACGTTTTGTATCTTGGCTTGAGAAGAGAAACGGGTCGACCCGTGGGTGATCCACGACCCACCAGCCTTAAGACCCATTTCCCTCCCCCCTTATCTCATTTTCACCACACCCCTCTTCTCTCTTTTCTTCTTTCTCTTTTTCTCTCTAAGATTCTTACACCAAGATTATGGTTTCAATTTAGATTAGTGCTAGAAACATCACCTATTTCATCTCCTTTGCATCATATCAAGTTTTGGGTCATCAAAAAGTGCAAGAACATCCTCTTTTGGGTCAAATTTGGGTAAAGCTTTTGGAAGAAGAATTAGTAAGTGAAACTCATCCCATAATCTTTATTTTATGTTTATTTACATATTTCTAGTTGATTACAAGTAAATTCGGGTCACGAATCGGGTCAAAACGCGATTAGGGTTAATTAGGGTTTTAATTAGGGTTTGAATGATTTAGTGATGATTTTGATGTTTTGGTCGAAATGGTGGATTGGGTTATGTGTATTTATGTTTATTGATACTTAGTTATGCTCAAAATCGAGTTGGAAAGGTCTTTTGGTCGATCCCTAGGACTAAAATGGTGTTTGGAGGTGTTTTGGGTCGTTTAGGATCGTTCCTGATGCTGTTTGGCTACAGAAAGGGCTCACTGCGGCGCAGTGGGAGGTGCCAGATCCCACTGCGGCGCAGTGAAAAGTTACTGGTCAAACGATTCTTCGTCAACTTCAAACGCTTATAACTTTTGATCCGTAAGTCCAATCGAGTCATATAACCTATCGTTGGAATCGTATAAGAGTCTACTTTCTTTTGGTAACATTCATTTTTCATGAATCTTTCTCCATTTTCAAAAATGTCGAGTCGAATGTGTCTTGTTCTTACGCGGGAAAGCGGTTAGACGTCTAAGAGTTGTGACTCGACCCTAATCTTGCTAAACCAACTTGTTTAGGATTATAGAAGTTGACTTTGATGATAATATGATATTTATTGCTAGGTTGCGGACTCGTAGCGGTTGTTGAGCATTTATAACTCCTTATTAACTCGTAATCGTAGCTTGGAAGCCAAGGTGAGTTTCGTATCTCCCTACTCGCTTGAGATTCGGGCTGAAAAGTGTAAACCTTGCTTGTTTACTTGCTTTTATTGATTTATTGATTGATGGGCTTGATTGTTGGATTGATGTGATGGTTCTTTTCGTTGTTGATTGATTGAGTGATTTGGTTTAAATGTTGAATTGTCGAGACGGTTATTACGCTTGAATGACTTGGTTTATGTTTTGTTAAGTATTTCATTAATATTAGGATTGACGTACATACATGATAGTCAGTTATACCTTCATTGGGTTTTAGATGTGGTGGGAAGGCTGCGGGTGACCCTATATATAAGCATCTGAGACTCGAAGGAAGTAGAATCCTCTTAAGTGTATGTACGTATAGTTGGTTTAAATTGAAATTTGATTTATGAACGGTGATTATTGATTGTTGGTTCACGTTCGTTGAATGTTGATTAGTGGCTTATAACTTACGATTATTGATTGTTGGTTCAAGTTCATCGTATATTGATTGTTGGTTCATGACTGATGCATTTACATTTGATTGTAAGCATTGCATACATTATTGATAACCCTCGGCAGGGGATTGCCGACATCCTGGTGCATAGATGTATGCACCCATTTTGGATGTAGTGCCTGACTCCGAGTATATAGACATATATATCTCGATGATTTTGAGATACAGCCTTGTTCATTGTGATGACAGAAGGGTATCGTTGCATTGGTGACTGGCGTTCACGCATAAGATAGGCATGTTGACTTATTTATGCATTTGGTACTTGCATTTGATATTCATATCATTGAGCATTCATTTACACGCATTTACGTACTTATGAAATTTTGTTGATTGGATATTGTTGTGTTACTTAGAGGCTCACTGTAAGTCGCGTCTAGCCTTTACTTGTACATTATGATTATTGTTTATGGTTCCTTGTGGACCATTACTACGAACTCACCAACCTTGTGTTGACTATGCTTAGTACACTTTTCAGGTAATCAGGTTAATCCTGGGCGTGGAGTATAGTTGCTTGCTTGCTTGCTGTTTAACCCGGGCATGGGACTTGATGAATCAAGGATTCATAGACCTTCTCTTTTGCATTTACTTAGGATTAATTGCCATCTTTTGAATGCTCCTTTGTAACCTTGATGGTTATTGCTCCTTTTGTATTTTGGTACTTGTTTCATCTTTGTAATGGATTCACTGAATCTTTATTTGCATTTAGTTCTTGTTCTATTGTAATTCCACCTTGTGCTATATGATTTCCGTGATATTCCGAGCCTCGGCTTGGGGTGTTACAATTTAAGAGTTTTCAATGACACAGTCACGTTACTTTAATGTTGTATACTAAGCAAAGTAACATGAGATTACAAGTTCATGAAAATTAGGGACTATGGCTGCAGATGGAGTTGTCCCTCTTGTACCCCTAAACAACATCAAATAAAGAAGAACATAAATCTTTAGCAAATTTGCAGCATATGTCGGGTCAGACTATGTTGACCCAAACACTCTTTTATTGTGAAAAAAAACGATCAGAGCTTTTGGCTAGTTACGTTGTTCAGTAAATATAATCAACTCCAAGTCCAGATAACCCAAATGTATCAGCAATGTTTTAAGATAAGAATGAGCAAATACATAAGTTTGTAATTAGCCAATCCATTCTAAGCTAAATTAAAATCCTACAACCGGAATCCGAACATTTTTTTCTTTCCTACAGATTAAATATTAATATAATGTAAGTTATTTACACTGGGTATTATTTGCAGAATTATCTATTAGGCCGTTCCAAATATAACATTTAAGGAGAAACAATATTATCACATGCCACTTTGAAGCTGCTATCCATATTTCACCAAATTTGAGATTGTTAATGAGAAAATGAGAAGCTAAAGAGAATCACAAAACATCACATAAAAAGTCATGGTTATTAAGTTGGAAAAATGATACTCTCGCAAATATAACGGCAATTGGTGTAATTAAGACAACGAACAACCAATAATTTGCATCTTTTTGGCCAACGGCAACAAATTTTAAAGACTTGCAAGCAACAATATGCAATATATAATCAACGAAATATACCTAGCAAAAACTATCAAGGATCACAGTGCCTGAAAAGCATATTTATAGCCTGAACATCAAACCAAGCCGCAGTCAGAAAATAAACTGACCTGGAGCAATAAGGTCACCCAAATGGCAGCGCAAAAATATTCGAACAACAGGTTTGTACCTTTTCGCATGTTGGCCCCCCGAAGATTTGCGTATCATTAGCTGTATGCACTTTGCAGCTTCTGAATAATAGGAACAGTTAAGCAAAAAAGCTAATGCTTTGCAGTTTCTAATGATACAAAGTACAAAGTGATCATTTAAGGGCAATTTTGCACAAAAAAGCTAATTTCGCTTTTCCTGTCCATGCTTCCCGTAAATTAAGCCATATATAGGTTGAGCCATATGAGAATTTAAATTCTAAAACAATTGGATCAAGCTTGTGTGCCAAGTGTATAACCACTAAAATAATATTGGAAATATGACAATTAAGAAGACTTAATGATGAAAAGAAAGTTAATTACTACAATATTTACCGAAAAGATAGAAAAGGAAAAAGGCACACCTGCATTGGCTATGGGACAGCAAAACCGGGGGATGGAGTGCCTGCGTTGGTAGCCGGGGGTTGAGGATCTACACCGGCAGCATGGACTGGAAAGCGGAAGACAGAGGACCTGTCACTCCAATGGTTGCTTTTATAAAAAAATAAAAGATTGCGCTAAATATTAACCATATTAATTATCGTAAAATAAATCAAAATTAAACAGTTGTTTACAAAAAATAAGGATTCTAAAACATTTAACAAAAATAAGTGGTATAAAACATCTTTCTGAAAACCTATTTTAACAACACATGACTCAAAATAAAAAATCCTTACCAAAAGTTATGAATCATCAAGTTACAGCAGAATACAAAAAAGTAAATTGTTAACAACACATTCAATTTGAAAAATAAAATTCACAAATAATCGATTATTGTTCAACATACATTTCAATATAAATTGTAACACCCGTCGTTTAAAAACTTGGATTTTTCAAAACTTTGCCAAACGGCGTTTAAATAAGCGGAAAGGATCACTTTCAAAATCTGCCCCATCCGTAACGGATGGTACCTTTAAAATTTGGTGTTACTACTAGCATCATCAAAACAATAAAAGTAAATCCAAGCTTTGGCACCACATAAATGCCACATTAATACAAGTCTTTAATCATAAATGAAATAGCCAAACATGAGGCTAAAAGGAAGTCTAAGCGTTTAATGTCTTAGCTAAGCTTCTTTATTCGTCTACCCAAGTCTCACCAAGCTAATCCTCGCCTAGCTCAAACTTGATTATCCTGAAGGCACAACATTTTCAAAGAACAGTGTTAGCTAATAAAATTAGCTAAGTAAGATAACATAACTTGAAAACATTTGCCATTTAAATATATTAACAAAACCATCTTTTAATGTTAATATCACATACATATAGATCATTGCACACATATCTTATCATAACACAATAGGGTCATCATGTACCTAATGTGCCTAACTTTTCTTTCTTTATCTTTCTTTCTTTACTTTATTTCTTTGCCTAGACGTAGGCTAAGTGACTTATGCCACTACTTAGGGATGTGGGGTTGTGTGTAGGCGGTCATAGACCATACATGGAGTCCTCACACCCGACATGATGGGTAAACCATAAGGTGGTCCATCGGCGTCGTTAAGGAATGACAAAGTCAATCCAACTGAATAAACCGTTTATGCCTTTACGCACTGGTGGTTAGTTACTTCACCCGGAATACTCAAACGTAACTATGCCACAAGGAGCAACTCAAGTGACCACGTACGCACCAGCCCGAAGAGCTAGCACGGGTTAAGCTTAACACAAGACCTTACATAATGCTCGAGACTTTAATCGTTTAATTAGTTTAGGCTACTCTTTCACCTAAGCTAATCACATATCATCTTTTACTTTAGGGCCCTTAACGTGCACGTGAACATGACAATCCTAATCAAGGACTAGTGACTAGGTGATCAAGCCACACATGCAAGCATATATCATATCATTTCATCATCTCATACATACATAATCATTTCATCATTTCATGCATTTATAATCATTTCATCATCTCATGCATATATACTTACCACATACCATTGCAACCTGCATATGAATGTTAACCATCATAAACGGTAAGTAATATATCCCTTTGCAACCTCCCATAGTCACCCATGAACATAAAATGTACATACATATTCAATTGGAAGGTTTAACTTATGAAAACGTGTTTTGTTGTACCAACAGGGGACAAAAGATGTTATCTTACCTCGATACAGCTTACCAACAAGTTAAATGTATCTTATAGTGCTTGCTAAGTGCTCCCGACAACCTAGAATGAGTATAAGATCGAAACATAAGCTAAACGAAATGTTTTATGAAAACTGGACAAGAGGTGCGTCGCACCTCCCACATGGTGCGTCGCACAAAATCAACAGGGGAATTCTAAACATAAGTTGGTGCGCCGCACCAACCCCTTTGGTGCGTCGCATAAAATGATCAGAAATTCTGAACATAAGAATGTGCGCCGCACCTACCCTTGGTGCGTCGCAAATCGGGCCTTTGGCTGAACACCATTTTTCCAAAATGGCCTGTGGTGCGCCGCACCACCCTACTGGTGCGTCGCACCTGAAGTGTCGACCAGAAACCTAATCTTTGTTCTATGATCAAACGAATTCCATACGAACCCATACCCCAAATCCAACCTGGGGGCTTAAAATTAATCCTTTCAATTGCACTTTCATCAACTTTAATCATCCTATTAATCCCTTAATCCTTTACATCATAATTCGATCTTTAAAACACCCGAACGACATGAATTCAATAAACGTTTGATCCAACAACCCAACCCAAACCCTATGGCCTGGATCAAAATCACTACTAAGACATACATGATCAGATTTAAGAGTAAGATCAGCCATAATACCTGTAGATGACTTCGAGGATTCGAAATCTTAATCAAACTTGATCGAAACGACACGAAACGATTGATTCTTGGAGGAAACTTGTCTTGAGAGGGAGGGGATCTGTTCCTAGGGCTTAATCACGAAATTCTGCAGCTATTGGGGTCTCACTAGACCTTAAACCCCTGACCATAAGTTTCCTTTAGTGCCCATAGGCCCCTCGACTTCCTAAACTTTACTTTCGTAGCTTAATTAACTTACCGGGAGACTTAACGATCTAACAAGCATTTAACTTTCATACTTTACTTTAAATTACTTTCATTTAATTTACTTTACTTCATTTCATATTAAACACATAAGCATTAATCACATAATCCCTTATAAGGCACATAAACATAATAGACCTAACGTTAACTAACGGAAAGTCAAATAGTCAAACATAAAACGTTTGGGATGTTACATAAATTGATATAGTTAAATGGTGCATATAGTCAAGATTGAATGTGTTGTCGCATTCAATTTGAAAAATAAAAAATCGAAGAATAATAATGAAACATACCGAAAACACTAATGACATAAATCTGATGATACCAATTAGAAACGATTAGCAATTCCGCGTTAACATTGCAAATTAATATAAAATATAATAAGAAAAAACCCATGGCAGAGTGAAATAAAAGCTGATGAAAATGATGATGATGGATCGGATGGTGATTGCAAATAAATACAACCCATTGCTGTTAGCCAACCTTTCAAGGTTATCATCTAAATCAAAATAAATACATTTGATTCAATCAAAGAACTATGAGGATAAAAAACATTAAAAGCATTTATTTTCCCCCTAAATTTTGCACCCAATATACAAAAACTTAAGTGAAATTAGCAATTACTGAAGATTATATTAAAAACAGGTTTCAACATTAGTTCACATCCGTTTCTATCATCATATTACCTTGCAGATCGATATCAACAAATTACATAATCATCCAATGATGTTGTTATCCAAAAGATTTGGTAGAGATTTTCTGGTTCCTTTGAGCCCTTCACCTGATATCATTGAATTATGAATTATTAAAATAAACAATAACCATAACCCAAAATTATTCTTAGAATTTATTGATTATTTAATCTGAACATACCTAATTTCACGAACCCCCCAAAAGTGATGATATAAAAGCCGATGATGGTGGTGGTTGCATTAAAATTGATGATAGAAGCCCTCAGAAATTGACGATCGGATCTGATGAATGCCCCGCCAAAATCTGATCGGATGGTAACCCCAAAATTGATGATACAAAAGCTGATCGAATGATGACATAAAAACCCAAGATTGATCGGATGTTGATTGCGGTGGGAGAGACATACGGCCTGAATGATGACATAAAAACCCCATAATGAATTTTTTTGTTTATGGAGACATACGACGGTGGGAGAAAATGAAAACCCAGAATGTTTAGAAGGTGAGTGTGTTTTTTGCGTAGGCGACCTGAAATTTTTTTATGGGTATTTTTGTCTCGGCATGTAGAATTAAGATAGTTAGTATAAAAGCTGAAGGGTAAATTAGTCATTTTAAGTTCTTAAAATTAAGGAGGGGAGGAAGGCAGTTTGCATTATAAGGGAATATAGATATATATATATATATATATAGTTATATATATTATATATATATATATATATATAGGAGAGAGATCAAATGAGAAGGTGTCTTAAGGAGAGAAGGGAGAGAAGGTCCTATGAACCAATCAGAACGTGACATGTGGCTTTTTTTAAAAAAAACTCGGTGGCATTTTTGCAAAATTGCCACCGCGCTATTTTTTTAATTTTGACACATGTCGCGTTCGAATTGGCCAATAGGACTTTCTCTCCCTTCTCTCTTTAACACACCTTCTTCCAGGATCCTCACCCTATATATATAGTGAAAAGTTATTTTGAGAATCCCTTATTTAACAGGAACCTTTAGGAACCTTTTAAAATCAATCATAGCCTTTAAATCTTTTAATCAATGGCCTAAAATAAATATGGTATTTTAGTAATTAATTGAGGATTTAAATATTATTATTTAATGATAAAAGGGTAATCTGGTCACATAATTTGAAAAACGAAAACCACAATGCGATTAAAAGGGCCACTAATCGGTTCACCATCGAAGCAATTAGAAACGGATGTGATTACTTTTCGAAAAGAAAAAAAAAAATACGGATGTGATTTGTTTGATCCACCAAAACATATACACCAATTAGAAACATATGTAGTTTTGGATTTTATGTGGGACATGCTTTGATACAGATAATGGGTCTGATTATTGCTTTTGTTATAAACTTGGCTCTCATATTAGGTTTCAGGTTTTATTTCAACTTTTTCTTCATAAAATCATAAAATATATTTTGATTATTAATATGTGTTTTTTGAATGTAGATGATGACAGATACAATGGGTGGCGAGATCTATATGACATAGGTGGTTTATTTTACAGTGAGATTTATAATTAGTTTTGTTATTATGTTTTTATTTTTTCAGGTATTTTGATTTTAATTTCCAGTTTGTTTCATTCATATGGGTAATCCTTAGGAGATCAAAATGTTGAGGATGAAACTAAATATGATGAAGACGATGAAAATGACTTGATTACACATGCGCACAAGAATGCAAGAAATAAATAAAAGAGATAAGTTGTTGATCATATGCGAATGTACAAAATGATGAAGATGATGAAGATCGAAGCAATGAATATGACTTGATCACATACGCGCACATGTGCACACATGTACAATTATGATCATATGCGAATGAAATAAACCGTTGAGCGTATGTATGCATGTTCTTTTTTTACGATATTATGTTTGTGCACACATGTACAATTATGATCATATGTGAAGGAAAACAAATTAGTTGGTGGTTACAATTATAACCATATGTGAATGATATTATATTAGTTGGTGATCACATGTGCATCAACAGACATATTGGTGATCACATGTGCATTAACAGTCATATTGGTGATCATATGTGCATGAACAACCAAAATTACAATATTACCCTTGTAATTATTGATGGAAAAAGGTTTCTAAAAGTTTCTGCTTTTTTAAGGGTTCCTTATATATATATATATATAGTAAAAGATAAAATGAGAACTAAATTATCGAGAACTGCGAGAACTAGTATTAAATTAAAAGTGTAAGGATAGTATGGTAAATTTATAAATACAAATCATTTATTACTAAAATAGAATTAAAATCCCCTCCTCCCCCTAAATTTATAAACACTTAAATAATGATAATTAGTTATACACTATGTTAGTTTTATGAACTTTTAATACATCAAAATGTAGTTTTTAAGTGTTCTCACCGTGTTCTTATTTTAAGACTGTTCTTATTTGATTGTTCCCTATATAATATCAACATTAGATCATGGCATACAACCAGAATTTTGCCATCCTGCTTGTGAAATAAATTTGGTTCTCCTCTTGGAACCTTATGGAGTCCATGGAGTGAAATCTTAGACCAAGATTCTTTTACCCCATACTCATTCATCAACCAAACCTCACCCTTCAATTCCTGGAATATACCAAGCTTTCCACCAACATCAACAAGTTCGCATAAATCATTATTCAAGATATCATCGGGAGATGGCACTTCACTAATATTCTCATCTGCTAAATTAAAAGCAACAATTTTTGATAAGCAACCAGAATAATCATCCCACTTAGCTGCTAACCGATGAATATTCCCATTACTAAAAGCATTTGACGAATTGAAAAACGGATGAATACAAGGAAAATCAATCACATGCTTCCAAGTATTAGTTCTAAGACTATAAACATGCACAGCAGGCTCATCATAGGAAGACCAATTTTGGTTTTTGTAAAACATGGTAACAACCTTGTAGTCATTGGTAAAAGAATCATAACTGAATCCATACAAGCAGAATTTTTTAAAGCTTTTAATAAGATGACTGTCCGGATCATAACAGCAATTGCAAACTGGTAATTCCAAAAAATCTTTAGTAGTTGGGTTTAAAACAATGAGGCGATGGTTTGAAACTTTTAGGTCGCAATAGGAAAATGCAGACAACAAAACAAGGCCGTTACAGCATCCTATGACATCCAAAGCAACATCAGAATCAAAAGGCGAAGCATATTTCTTTGGTCTTGATAGGCTTGCTTCTTCTTCTATATGGTTTTGATGAAACGGGAGGAAATAGAGTGGACCAAATACATCGAAGGATTTGAGGATGATGAGGTGATTTCGGTTGAGGGTATTTATAATCTCATGTGTTTTTATGAATGACGGTTCTGAAAGTAGTGACGACCACTCCTTTGAAACGCTCCTGAATCGACCAACAGATTTGGCCGGAAGACGATACAGGATCTCCATGATGATCTCTTGTGGTGGGATATTTTTTATTACGCTGGGTTTACGTGCCATATACAATGTATGTTGGAATTTTACCCTCCTAAGAAAAACTTTACAATTGTTTAATAACCAATTACAGAGTATAATTAACCTTGGAAGATTAATATAGTGCTCAAAGTAGTTACTTCTTTGTCTAATGTAACTTCGAACAAGAAAAATAACCGAACCACCAATTAACCAATCATCAGAATATTATATATGTATAATATATATATATATATATATATATTATATATATATATATATATATATAGGGTAGGGTTAACGTGAGAACCACAAATATGGAGAGAACCGTGAGAACCACTAGTTTTCCTCCCTTTTTCTTATTTTTTGTGTGGTTTTTTATTTTTTTAATTTAAATTTTTCATTTTTTGAAACTTTTTTTTGTTTTTTATTTTCTTTTAACAAAAACCCATTCAAAAAAAAAAATAATTTTTTTTTTTTTTGTAAAAAATCATATGGGTTACGCGTTAAGAAAACGTATGTATACGGTACGGGCCAGAGGCCCTTATCCGTTCTAAACTGACCGTCAAGGGACGCATATGGGAATCGTATGGATTTGATGGGCGGCGATCCAAGAGATGGTGACGGTTGTATACGGTACGGGCGTAGCCCTTAGAGATGGTTTTTTAGTGGTTCTCACGGTTCTCACCATATATGTTGGTTCTCACTTGATCCCTTCACTATATATATATATATATATATATATAACCCTCCTCTTGTCTAATCGATCTGTTTTCCGATTGACCAGAAAAAACCAAGCGAAGGAAAAACGAAAATAGAAGACAATATATACTTACTTAATTTATGTTTGTTAGCCAAGGTATGTATATACATATGTTTGTTTGATGGTGTGATTTAATCGGCCGAGGATGGCTATCATATTCTAGTCCAACTCAAACTAAAATTTCCTAGTTTAAGTCTACCTAAAATATAACCAAGTCTAAACCCTTTTTGAGCTTCATCGAACTTGGACTCCAAGTAATCCTCACAAACCGTGTATACACCTCAATCTACATGCGCACAAGTTGCAAATATATTTTACAATGTTGTAATGGATTATTATATATAGTCATATACTCGCGCGATGCGACGATGTAGTGGTGTGGCGGCGGCAACGACGGGTGGCGGTGGCGATATCTGTGTGGTTATTAATGTAAAACTAATTGATGTAAAAGGAGATAGTGTAGTTATTTTAAGGGTTGAGAGATGTATGTTGTAAATAAATTCATTAAGGGTATTATAGGTATATTAGGTGGAGATATTCAAATTAATGAATAAAAAAGATGGGTAGTTTGGGTAGATCAAGTTTTTTTTGAGAAAAAATAGGAAGGGTCAAATGCTTTATAAGGTAGTATAATATAATATATATATTATGGAAATGATTAATCATCCTAATTAAAAAGCCTAAAAATCCGCCTAACCATGGGATGATGACATGCGAAAAAATCGGGGGCAAGATTAGGAAAGAGAATTAGTGGATACCACATGTCTAACTTCTTATAGTTTTAAAAGAATTTTTAGACTAATCGTTAAAAAGATTTATCATTTTCCATAGATTATATATGTGATTATAGATACACTCTAAACAAATAAGTTATGATTGATTCTGTCGAGAGGTTCATTCTTTTTTCATCTTTTTCAACTAAAGTCCATGTTCTGATTATATGTTTTTTTTAGGGTTTTAACAGTTAGATTTAGATCTTGTCTTTGGTTTTCATTTTTATTTATTAGAAGGGTGTCCGTGCGTTGCAGCGGCAACGATTTATAATGCGTGAAATGTCGTAACGGTAATACGAGCTGTTTAGGTTACTTTCATGAGATGCGGTGATGAGACATCTAACCGTGGTTATCATTCTAAATATAAGTCGAGGATTAGATAAAAATAATAAAGTGCAAAAAATAACAATTTGAAATATACTTGTTAGGGTTATTTAGGGGTAGTCTGGAGATATTGAAAAAAATGCTGAATTTTCTAAAATAGGGAGACTAGTTTGTTTTATAAGGGACTAGACGGATGCCCACGCGATGCGGCGGTGATGGTGGTGGCGACGAAGGTGTGTCGACGGCGGCAGTGGTGACGACGATGTGCGGCGGTGACAGTGGTGGTGGCGTGATGGTGAATGTGAATTAGTTGATGTAAGAGGGGTTAATATGGTTCTTTAAGGGTTGGAGGATCTATGTTGTAATTTATTTCATTAAGGGTATTATAGGTAAATTGGTGAAGATGTTTAATTAGTGAATAAAGAAGAAGGGTAATATGGTCATTCTAAAATCTTAATTACTTAAAGGGAGATAGGGTAATTTGCTTTATAGAATAGTATAGATATAGATATTGATAAAAGGGAAAATAACACACGTATACACCAGATTTTTATCTTTAAATCTGGTTAGCACTACAAGTTTTGTTATCTTGACCCACGTTTTGCTTTATATTCACCAGATTTTTGATGGTTTGTGATGCCCTCAATAATTTTTAAATCTTAAGCTTAATTATGAGATATATATGTGCCAATATATTATATGAATCAACAAATCAAAGATATAACCCTTAAATATAGTCTTTAATTACTACTTTGACATGTAGAATGTAGATGAACTTGGTCTAAACATAGCTAGTTTATTATGCCATTTATGACGTTGAGTACAAAAAGACAGGGAATTTTATTTAATTTCGACAGCCCATCAGCTTTTCATTTTTGATTTCTTCTTGACTTTCTAATTAGATAAGGAAGACGACGGTGATTCAATAATCAATATGATGGGTATGTTAGTTTTTAGGAGTTTTAAGCTTTAAGAATTTAAGAAAAAGCTCTTACTCATTAAAAAGTCTCGTTTGGTTGAAGGAGTTTGAAGCTTTTAGATCGATCATGTGAAAAAGCTCCCATTTTAAACATATGGATGATGATGGTGATGCACACAAAGAACTATACCTATAACACAGTGAATAGTAGATACAATTAAAAAACAAATGAAAGACCACAGATTTAAGGTGGAACATATTTATTGCATCTCAGAAAACACAAACATAGACATATCGCAACCGAATAGCATGTAGACTAAGCCTTACTTCCATATATGTAATGTACAGCTTCACTTGGATATACTGTCAAAAGTTCTAATTGGTTGACCCGTAATTTATAGGTGAGACTAGGCTTTGAACACATATAGCTTTTGCAGTCAAGTTCTTCCATAACCGAGAAGTAGGATTACAATATTCACGACGACAACCTTTTCCTTCAAGGTTGTATATGAACAATAATACATCTTGGCGTACAATCAGAATATTATTATTGCCATCTTGATTGTGAAATAAAGTACCTGTTGGATTCTTATGGAGTCCATGGTATACTCTAATCTTAGTGCAAGATTCTTTTACCCCATACTCATTCATTAACCAAACCATTGTTAAATAAAATAGGATACAAGCTTGATGAAACACACGACTGGTTATTCAAAGAATGCTATAAAATAAAATATGAGAGTGAAACTTTGGGAATTTTTCTGTGTACTATTACTGAAATTCAGAACTTACATATATAGTGGAAATATATGAACTACCCACTACTCCACTAACTAGAAATAAGGAAAAACGTTCCACATAAAATTAGCTACTAAATGGGTCACGTGGACCACTTCTTGTTTACCAAGTAAAATAACTGAAATAACTCAAACTAAGTCAAAGACTACCATCCAACTCAGCTGCCATCTAAGCTCATGATATTTATATTCAATACCCTCTCTAAATATCATATTCCTTCATTCCCATAGCTCTGCTTAGTTTAAGCAACTGAGTTCCAGCCAAGCTTTTTGTTAACCCGTCCGCAACCTGTTCTTCAGACTCAACATATTTCAAATTCACTTCACCCTTTAATACCTTTTCTCTAATGAAGTGATAATGTATCTCTATGTGTTTCGTTCGAGCATGAAACACAGGATTCTGAGCTAACTTGATTGCAGAGATATTGTCACATAACAACTCAACGGGATAATCAACCTTCTGGTTCAAACTTCTTAGCAGATCAACCAACCAAACACACTCTTGGGCTGCCATTGCTGCTGCCCGGTACTCAGCTTCTGTTGTCGATAATGATACAGTTGGTTGTCTCTTACTACACCAAAATATAGCACCTGAACCAAGCATAAAAACATACCCGGTTGTAGACCTCCTGCTGTCCAAATCCCCACCATAATCTGCATCGCAGTAGCCCATTAGCTTAGGCTCTGCATTGGTTTCAAAATGAATGCCCCTTCCAACTGTTGCCTTTAAGTATTTGAGCACTCCTTTCATGGCTGCCATATGCGGCTTTCTTGGATCCTGCATGAAACGGCTAAGTACACCAACAACAAAAGCAAGGTCAGGCTTTGTCAAGGTGAGATATATCAAGCTCCCCACCATCTTACGATACATCGAAGGATCATCTAACTTTTTGCCTTCACCAGCATATAACTTGACATTTCGGTCAAGTGGGGCTGCTGCAGGCTTACACACAGCCTGCCCAAATTTGTGCAGCAGATCACACGCATACTTATGCTGGTGCAGCACCATTCCATCACGTATATAGCTTAATTCCAAACCAAGGAAGTGTTTAAGCACCCCCAAATCCTTCATTTTGAAGCGAACAGACAAGTTTTCCTTTAACAATCTAATCTCCTCATCACTATCTCCTGAAATTATGAGATCATCTACGTATACAAGTATAAACACTACCTGCTGCTCACCTAACTTTTTCACAAACAAACTCGAGTCAGCAGAGGTTAATAGGTACCCATTCTGCTCAAGGAACCCCGCAATCTTCCCAAACCACGCCCGTGGAGACTGCTTTAAACCATAAATAGCTTTTCTTAACTTGCATACATAATCAGGGTGATCTTGATTTTCAAATCCCATGGGTTGAGTCATGTAAATGATGTGATCAAGTTCGCCATAAAGAAAGGCGTTATGAACATCCATTTGCCATAATTTCCAACCCTTAGAGGCTGCTAAAGAGATAAGAACACGCACCGTTGTGATCTTTGCTACGGGACTGAAAGTGTCTTCATAATCAAGACCTTGTTGTTGCGAAAAACCTCTAGCCACTAGTCGAGCCTTATATCTTTCAACCGATCCATCAGCTCGCTGTTTGATTTTATAAACCCACTTGCACGAAACAGGACTAACATCAGCAGGTTTAGCGACCAAATCCCAAGTCTGATTTTGAACCAATGCATCCAATTCTAACTTCATGGCTGCAATCCATTCATCCTTCTTCGCAGCCTGTTCATAATTTTCAGGCTCATGCAACCCATCCTCAACAACAGCTACACGAGCATACGAGTTTGCATACCTTGGGTTTGGCTTGCGTTGTCTTTCTGATCTTCTAGTAACAGGTTCAATGATAAGTTCACCATGAACCTGTTCATGGACTTGATCATCCACTGAATCTTCAACTACCTCATCTTCTTTGAAGTTCAACTTGACACGTGATGAATCAACTCTTTCCATCAAGTCCTTTGAATCTTCAAGTACCTCATTTTGTGATCCCCACCATGATGACATCTCATCAAATACAACACTTCTCGAGACATGTACTCTGCCTGAATCTGGTTCAATACATCTCCAACCCTTTCTCTCCAAGTCATACCCTACAAAGATACATCTAGTTGCCTTCTTCTCCAACTTATCACACAAATGGTTAGGAACGAAAACATAACATACACACCCGAAAATGCGAAAGTAGTGTACATTAGGTTTAGTGTTATATAGCCTTTCAAAGGGAGATACATACTGTAGGTTTTGTGATGGCATTCGGTTGATCAGATAACAAGCTGTTCTCATCGCCTCCTCCCAAAAACGACCCGGTAGGTTCTTGTCGTGCAACATACTTCTCATCACCTCTGCTAAGTGACGATTCTTGCGCTCAGACACACCGTTTTGTTGTGGTGTATTTGGGCAAGTAAACTGACGCCTTATTCGTTGATTTTTCAGATACTGGTCAAACGCATAAGACGTGTACTCTCCACCATTGTCAGATCGAATACACTTTATCTTGTAACCTGTATCCCTTTCTGCTTCAGCTTGAAACTCCTTGAATTTTGCAAGGACAACAGACTTCTCCTTCATGAAATAAATCCATGTAAACCTTGAAAAATCATCAATGAAAGTCACCACATACCGTATCCCATTTATAGATGCCTTGCTTGCGGGACCCCATACATCAGAGTGCACCAATGCCAACGGTTCTTTTTCTCGGTGGCTTGATGATTGGAAGCTATCTTGATGTGCTTTACCATATTGACACCCGACACATACAATCTCTTTGTTAATCTCTATCTTGGGCAGCCCGATCACTAAGCATTTCTCCATCATGATCTTTAGTTTGTCAAAACCAACGTGTCCCAGGCGACAATGCCACAAATCTATATTCTGAACATCCTTCGTCTTCTCTACATAGGCGTGCTCAGCCGATAATACATAAACGGTCTCTTTCTTGTGTCCTTTCAATATGGGAATCGAACTCGTTACGAATTCCTTAAATACAAACACCTCTTCTGGTCCAAACAATACATACTTTCCTTCATCGGTTAATTGAGGAACAGAGAGCAGATTTTTCTTCATACCAGGCACGTGATAAACATTTGACAATTGCAATTCACGTTTCCTATCACCAGAGGGAAAAATAACCTTACCAGTGTGAGCAATCTTGTGCCTGGAGTCGTCGGCAATAACGACTACGCGACTACCCTCATACTTAACCGGACTGGTTAACTTCTTTTTGTCGCCAGTCAGGTGATTTGAACAGCCGGAGTCAACTATCCAATCATCGAGCCTGTTGGGACGGTCTTTCATGGATGAATCATCTTCTCCTTCAATTCGAGCGGTTAGGGCTTGAACATCCCAATCGCCCTCTTCTTCAACGGTAGCAGAGTTGCCTTGATGTGAGGGTTTTGATCTACAATCTCTTGCCATGTGACCACGACGCCCATAATTGTGACAGTTGTATGGGAAATATCGATTTCCATTCTTCCTTCTCCGGTTTCCTTGACTGCCGCTACTTTCACAGTGATCCTTCTCTATCCCCTTTTCATTCCCTCTCTTTTGCTGGGATTCTGACTTATTATTATTGGACCTGAATATCTTGTTCGGCCCATACTTGGGCCTGTTTTTATAATTGGACTTGTTGGCATACAAAGCTTCCACTTCCACTTTTGGCGTCACAGTAAGCTCTTCAAATTGCTTAGACAATGCTTCTTGACTTGCCAACAAGTTTTCGAACTCCCCTAGGGTTGGCTGTGTTTGCCACCCTTGTATAGCCCCGACATAACTTCGATAGTCTTGATGTAACCCGTGTATTATAATATGTTTCATCCTCGCTTCACCGATCTTGGATTGTGGATCCAACTCTCCTATTTCACGACACAAGGTTTTAACCTTATGGAAATATTGTGGGATTGTTAAATCCCGCTGGGACATCGACAACAGCTCGTTTTCTAAGAGTTGCATCTTAGAATCGTTTTTCTTAGAAAACAAGGTAACGAGCACGTCCCAAGCCTCCTTTGGCGTCTCACAATCTCTAATGTGCTCTAGCACTTCAGTGGTCTTCAAAATAAACATGGCTCTCCCGGCTTTCACCTTCCATTTTCTCAGAACACCATTTTGATCTTCACCAGTGGGTGATGTAGTATCTGAACCATTCACGACCTCCCACAAGTCTTGACCTTGAAGGTAAGACATCAAACACGTAGACCACGTGTTATAGTTCGTGTTGTTCAACTTCTTTACACCACCAACCAAATTCATCTCTGCCATTTGGATCGACTGGCTCTGATACCACTTGTTAAATAAAATAGGATACAAGCTTGATGAAACACACGACTGGTTATTCAAAGAATGCTATAAAAAAAATATGAGAGTGAAACTTTGGGAATTTTTCTGTGTACTATTACTGAAATTCAGAACTTACATATATAGTGGAAATATATGAACTACCCACTACTCCACTAACTAGAAATAAGGAAAAACGTTCCACATAAAATTAGCTACTAAATGGGTCACGTGGACCACTTCTTGTTTACCAAGTAAAATAACTGAAATAACTCAAACTAAGTCAAAGACTACCATCCAACTCAGCTGCCATCTAAGCTCATGATATTTATATTCAATAACCATACCGTCAGATTCCCGGAATATACCAAGCTTTCCACCAACATCAACAAGTTCGCAGCGACCAAAACGCATGCTATCAACATCACTAGGTGATGGCACTTCACTGATAGTCTCATCTCCTAAACTAAAAGCAACGATTTTTGGTTCGTAACCAGGACCATCTTTCTTAGCTGCTAACCGATGAATATTACCATTAATAAAAGCATTTGATGAAGTCATTAACATACTGGCAGGATCATAAGGAAAAGCGATCACATGCTTCCAAGTATTAGTTCTAAGACTATAAACATGCACAGCAGGCTCATCATAGGAAGACCAATTTTGGTTTTTGTAAAACATGGTAACAACCTTGTAGTCATTGGTAAAAGAATCATAAATGAATCCATACAAGAAATATTCTTTAAAGCGATCAATAAGATGACTGTCCAGATCAGAACAGCAATTGCAATACTGGTAATTCCAAAAAATCTTTAGTAGTTGGGTTTAAAACAATGAAACGATGTTTTAAGACTTTGAGGCCGCAATAGGAAATTGCAGACAACAAAACAAGGCCATTGCAACACCCTATGACATCCAAATTACCATAATCAGAATAAAAAGGCAAAGCATATTTCTTTGGTCTTGATAGTCTTGCGTCTTCTATATGGTTCTGATGAAGCGGGAGGAAATGAAGGGGACCATATACATCCAAGGATTTGAAGATGATGATGTGGTGATTTCGGTTGAGGGTTTTTTGATGTGTATTTATGAATGCGGGTTCTGTAAGGAGAGACGACCACTCCTTTGAAACGCACCTGAATCGACCAATAAATTTGGCTGGAAGACGATAAAGGATCTCCATGATAATCTCTCGTGGTAGGATATTTTTAATGACGCTGCGTTTACGTGCCATATATGTTGGAATTTTAGACCTCTATGCAAAACCTTAGTATAAAAGTTGACAACTTGTTAAGTTTCAATACCTTAACAAATTGAACAAAACCAAACTCCTTTATATTGAGTTTCTAAGAAAAACTTTACAATTGTTTAATTATAACCAATTATAACCTTAGAAGATTAATATATACCTCACAAGATCCCTTATTTAGTCTTGCTTTGAAAAACTTACAATAGTTGATTACTCCTTTGTCATCTGCTGTAATTTCGAACAATAAAACCAACCCAACTACCAACCAATCAGAATATTGTTAGGTTATATAACAATTTATCAAATCAAATCACAAAGCACGCGGCGGAAGATAGAACCTATGTAGTTAATTAATTAACCAAGATAGAAAACGTGTACCTTAAATTGATGAGAATAAATCAAGAAACTTTATAAAAGTTTAAAATAAACTTCTCTACGATTGCACACACGACACGTGAATGCACGTATGCTAGTACTTGATCACGAACCGCAACGTTTGCTTTCTCTTCTCGATTTGTCAAACAACAAAAACCGAAATCCCTTTTGTTTTAGGAGGATTCGGCCGTAGCTTTTTTTAGGAGGAAGGAGGAGAGGTAAAGAGGGCTTTTCCTTTTTCCTTTTTATATCCAAAACCCTTTTCGTATTTGACATAGATTAGGATTCGTATTAGATATATACTAGGATTAGTATATAAGAAACCAAGTTAAACTCAATGAGTTAAAAACTCATTAATTAAAACCGGCCCCCTTTAGTTTATAATTAGGAAACTTCTAGAATCTCCTAATTACAAATTAAGCCTTCCTTAACTAACGCCGTTAGCTAGTAACCGTTAGTTTTTAACGACCACTCGTTAATTGAAATCGTGATCATATTAATTAAATACATTAAATATATTAATTAATATTAAATACATTTGTGTCGAGACGTGTGACCCCGTAGGCTTAAATCATTTCTGGACATACGTTCATTTCTACGTGATCATATACTAACAGCTCCCACTTGAGCTCGTAACAAATGAAGGTAATAACATTGGTTAGCGTCTAGCAACACGCCAATGCTCCCAGAAATATTTAAGTATAGTTTCTTAAAGTATATTTAAATGGTTGAGGCATTTATTATCCCTTTGTTCAAATACCGTGTTAAACATGAATACGGATCAATGTCATTTCATGATTTAACGATTCTGTTTCTCATTCCATAACTAATTAGAGATTACCAAATATAATCGAGAACCATCTGGATTTATTTGGGCACGGCCATGCAAACATCTTAATTAGTCCTAATGAGGGCGCCAATGGTATCATACTTCAACTTTCAAGTTGAAGGAACAAATCCTATATTGACTACACGTGTCAGTCATCATAAAAAAAAAAAAAAAAAAAAAAATTCTCCAACAGTTGAAGGAACAAATCCTGTATTGACTACACGTGTCAGTCATCATACTTCAATACACTTTCTGAAAATAGCCCTTTATGTACTCCCTTATTCAGGAGAGTTAGAACTATATCAAGTAAGTGCAATCCATACATGCTGACCTGCTTGTATCTCAAGTCAAAGGATCAATAAAGTAACCATTTACGAATTTCACTTAATGACGCTGATCCATAAAGTGATGAATTCGTTAGTGGGGTAGTCCGATATGCATCAACTATGGATATCATGTGAGTTTGGTGGGACCATCCATTATATATTCCGAGAATATAACCAATCGCTCAGATTTGTCTTAATTTAATTATATTCCCATATAATTAATCGACAATGGACAATTTAGAATATTTATTAAAATATTCAAGGATTAAACATGCAAATATAGGATACAATTAATATTAAATGAAATCAAACATATCAAGTACTTTATTTCATTATGAAAAATATAAATTGTTTAACATCCCTTATCCAAATACCGAAACAACAGATTTACATGAAATAACTAGCTAATTTAAGTCCTATGCCCTCGGCATGCCTTTCAAGCTTGGGCCTAGACAAAGCTTTTGTGAAAGGATCAGCTAAGTTAAAATCTGTGTGAACTTTGAGTAATTTGATTTCACCTAGTTCGATCCGCTCACGAACATAGTGATATCGTCTAGCATAATGTCTGGCACCTTTCTGCACTCCGGGTTCGTTGGCAATGATTAATGCACCAGTATTATCACAGTACATATCAGTGGGTAAGTCACTTGAAGGGATCATGTCAAGCCCGCTAATGAACTTCCTTATCCAGACTGCTTCCATTGCGGCTTCTGAGGCGGCAATGTACTCAGACTCTGTTGCAGACATAGCAACTGTTTTTTGCTTGCTGCTTTTCCAATCCAGCACCTCCGTTAAGAACGAAGACGAATCCTGACTGAGACTTCGTGTCATCTTTATCAGTTTGAAATCCAGCATCACAGTATCCGGTCACTTTGAGCTCTAAGTCTGGATTTCCTCCATATACCAAAAACATATCTTTAGTAGCCCGTAGGTACTTCAGAATGCTCTTAACAGCAGTCCAGTGACTTTCACCTGGATTCTGTTGATATCGGCTTACGATGTTTTGCGCGAACGCCACATTGGGTCTAGTGCATCTAACCGCATACATAATTGATCCCACAGCCGAAGCATAAGGGACTCTTCGCATACGCTCCACCTCATTAGGTGTAGTAGCACCCTGTTTGACAGATAAACTAAGTCCTTCTTGCATAGGTGTAAACCCACGCTTAGAATTCTCCATCTTGAATCGCTTCAAGACCTTATCAATATAAGCACTTTGACTTAGTCCAATTAATCGCTTTGATCTATCTCGGTAGATCTTGATTCCAAGAATAAATGCCGCTTCTCCTAAATCTTTCATGGCAAAATACTTTCCAAGATGGGATTTTACATCTTGCAACATCGGAATGTGTTTTCCTATGATCAATATGTCATCAACATACAAGATAAGGAAAGTAACATTACTCCCACTAGCTTTGCGATATACACATGGCTCATCGGGATTTTGAACGAAACCAAACTTTTGATTTCTTCATCAAACCGCTTGTTCCAACTTCTTGATGCTTGCTTTAGTCCATAAATGGACCTTTGAAGCTTGCATACTTTGTTGGGATGTTTTGGATCAATAAAACCTTCAGGTTGATCCATATAGACTTCTTCATCCAAGTAACCATTTAAGAAGGCAGTCTTAACATCCATTTGCCATATCTCAAAGTCATAGTACGCAGCTATGGCTAAGAGAATCCTAATAGCTCTAATGTCCGCAACTGGAGAAAAGGTCTCATCATAGTCAACACCGAAACATTGAGTATAACCTTTCGCCACGAGACGAGCTTTATAGGTGTGTACATTTCCATCCATGTCCGTCTTCTTCTTGAAGATCCACTTACACCCAACAGTTTGAGCATTTTGTGGAAGATCAACCAAGCTCCAGACTTGATTGTCTTTCATGGATTTCATTTCCACCTTCGTAGCTTCAAGCCATTTGTCAGATTCCGGATCTGATAATGCTGCTTTGAAATTCGGAGGCTCATCAAGATCTCCTAAAACGTTTTCTTCTACCATCAGACATAATCTGTCAGTAGGACGTCTTGTCCTTTCGGACCTACGAAGTAGAATCGCTTCATCATCATCGACTTGAGGTTCATCACTTTGAACATTTTCCCCCCCAAGTTGATGATTGCTAGGAGCTTCAGAAGGTGACACATCTTCCTCTTGAATCTCATCAAGTTCTACAATCTCCCACTGTTCTCTGGAACTAATTTCTTTTCAAAGAATTCAGCATATCGAGCAACGCGAACAGTGTTTTTGACGGATCATAGAAGTCGTAACCCATCGTTTCCTTAGGGTATCCGACAAAGATGCACTTAGTAGTTCTGGGTTCAAGTTTGTCAGGCGTATCGCGCTTCACAAGTGCCTCACATCCCCAGACTCTTAAGTAGACAGATTAGGAACATTTCCATGCCATAATTCATATGGTGTCTTGTCAACCTTCTTGGTTGGAACCATATTGAGAATGCGCACAGCAGTCTCAAGAGCATAATCCCAAAACGAAAATGGGAGAGTCGTAAGGATCATCATAGATCTCACCATGTCTAGCAAGGTTCGATTTCTCCTTTCAGACACTCCATTATGTTGAGGAGTGTATGGAGGAGTAAGCTGTTGGACAATTCCACACGCTTTCAGATAATCCTTAAACTCTTGGCTTAAGTATTCACCACCTCGATCCGAACGAAGAATCTTGATGGTTTTGCCGAGTTGATTTTCTACTTCATTTTTAACTCTTTGAATGTTTCAAACACTTCATGTTTATGTTTAAGCAAGTAAACATAACCATAACGACTGAAATCATCCGTAAAAGTTATGAAGTAGCTAGCTCCTTTTCTTGACACATGTCTAAATGGGCCGCAAACATCGGTATGAATGAGTCCAAGAAGATCTTTAGCCCTCTCCGGTTATGCGAAAAAGGTTTTCTCGTCATTTTGCCGGAAACACATGACTCGCATTTATCAAATGATTCATCATTTAATTGTAAGATCCCTTCACGTTGAAGTCTTTCAATGCGATTTTTGCCAATGTGTCCAAGACGACAGTGCCACAGATAAGTAGAGTCCAAGTTAGGCTTGACTCTTTTGCTAACATTATACATTGAATTATCATTTGAATCACAACCACGCATATCAATTTCAAAAATACCATTACAAGGAATAGCATTAAAATAATGAACATTATTTCGAGAAACTGAAATACCATAATCATTAAAAACATTAATGAATCCGTTGTCTTTCAACAAAGAAACTGAAACTACACCTCTAGTAATAGATGGTGCATAATGACAATTGTCTAAAACAATAATTAAACCGGAAGGAAGAACTAAATGATATTCTCCAATAGCTTCAACAGGTGCTGGTAGACCATTGCCCACGAACAGCTGCAAAGCTCCGGGCTTCAGCTTCCTCCTTTTCCTAAGTGCCTGTAATTCATTACAGATATGAGTTCCACAGCCAGTGTCATAAACCCATGATTTACGCTTAGTAAAGGAAAATAATTCAATAGTGAAGATACCTGAAGCACTAGCACTGCTAGCTTGCTTCTTCTTCACATTCAACTCGGCAAGATACTTGGGACAGTTCCTCTTCCAGTGCCCGACTTCATTACAATGATGACAGGTCTGGTCTTTAGCCGGATGCTCTTTCTTAGCCGGAGGGGTTTTCTTTGGTTTGGGGGAACTAGCAGCTTGCTTACCCTTGCCTTTACCATCAAACTTGCCTTTAGCTTGGTGCGATTTCTTAGCTTTCTGGATCCGACCCCCCTTTATCATAAGGACATTTGGGTTATTGGCCTTCTTTGGAATCGTCTTCTCATATTCAATGAGCATAGCATGAAGTTCATTGACGCTTTTTTTCATAGAG
>CM067171.1:134367823-134399518 GCA_034093135.1 Erigeron breviscapus | reverse complement strand
CATGTTTTTTTTGAAGAACATATATCCCAACTATAAATTAAGTTTCCTAATTTTTATATATGTTCTATTTAACTAACCATGTTTAATTTATTTTATTCAAATATTTTTTGATTGTATTCATTTATATACATTTATAAATTTTTAATAGATATAGAAAATATATCTTTTATTTACAATAATGTATATTGTTATTTGTTATACTTTCATGTATCTAAATTTTTCAGGCATAAATTTATATATATTTAATATTATATACATAAACCTACAAGATGACCCGTGCTATATAAAGTTTTTGTATTGCATTCTAATGATGAATATTGAGTATGTAATTTTTTGTTGGTTATCAAGATGTTTATTCATGCGACTATAAAGTGTATCAGGTTTATATGTATTAGCATCATATCATCATAACTATGTGTCACTCAAAAAAAATCTCAGAATCATATTTTAATATATTCATAGATTATGCTTATAATTATTATTATTGATAGATTTTACCATAGTTTTTCTTTTTTCCTTTCATATTCATCATACGAAGATTGGATTAGATTATATTTAGGTTTTTAAATACATATTTTTTATTATTAGATATAACCGATATTTTTACTATACTATGTCTTTTATTATTAGGTTACTATTGCGGATTAGTAAATACTAAAATCATGTAATAAAACATTCAGATTAAATTTATTATATAGAAAATAATTGCGTTATATAAAATCAATCCGTACATCGTACGAGTATTAATACTAGTTGTTTGATGATAATTGTTTTTGTTTTGGCAAGTGGAAGTGTGGAGCGGACGAATAGAAGCACGAAGCCTATTTTTCTTATTTTGAATAGTTTTGGGCCGTGCACTAATAGCCCAAAAAAAAACCCTTATATTTATTCGAACTGTTTATTTTTTGGGAGAACAGAGAGCAAGAGGGCAGCAGTAGCTCAACACATCACATTTTCATTTTTTCCATTTCATTTATCAACACCCACATCTTGGAAAATTATATCACCATCATCCATTTTTTCCACTATCATCTTTATCCTAAATCTAAAACCCACCAATTTCCTTTTTTTTGAATTGAAGAGTTACACTTTGGTTGGAAGATTTGGGGCTTTTTGTTAGAGTTGAAGATCGAAGATAGTTTCTTCATTATCCATCCATGGTTTTCAATTTGTGGATAGTAATCTTTGCTTTATTTTCACTTTTTATGAATATGATTTGCATGTGTCTATGTGTGTACTTGATTATTTATATTGGTGATATGGGGTAGTGATTCTTATATGTTTGCTTAAACGATTTAATGTTTTTTTCTTGATTGATTGTGGTTGACTGGTTGATAAATGATAATTTGTGGATTTTGACTTTTAAAGTCAAACTTTGACTAGTTAATGGTTAGGATTAGCATTGTGGGTGGGTGACATTTACAATTGACCGATTGATTTGAACCCCATATATTGATGAATATTTGTTTCGACATTTTTATTGCGGGAATAGTGAACGCGAAACCGAATGCTAGTTTCGATTATGATTTGTCAAAGTTGTCTTTTTCAACTAATAGGATGTTATACTATTAGAAATGCAACCATTAAGTGTGTACACGTACTATTGGGATTGACTTGACCACGACAAGAGGACACTCACATCGTGATTGAGTCAACCAAACATGAGTCGCTTTTTAAAAGATTATTAAACAAAGTTGGGAATACTTGTGACCGCAATACTTAATTTTGTCAAATCAAGTGAGTCAATATTTATTGTTTGTTATCAAAATATGGTCGTCTAGGTAGTAAATGTTGATTTTGGCTTAAGCCGTATACTCATGAGAAGTCAAGTTTTGCAAATTTTCTTTTGCCAACCCGATTTCATTGTTTATTTGAATCAACCATGATCATTGCACGAAAAGGGGAAAACATGTCTAAGTGAACATATATGTTGATATCTCATAATTTTATTTTACTTGTTTTTTTGCTTAGTTTATTTATCATTTTCATTTAGGTTTTCGTTAGTTAAAATCAACCTTTCAAACCTTCTTTTAATTAACAAAATTCATTTCAAAATATAAATAGTTTACTTATGTTTTCAATTTAACACTTCCTTTTCGACATCCAAACCATACTTACTTTATGTATATAGTTAAGTTTTAACTTTCCATTCCTTTCCATTTTATTTTCCACTTCCCTTTTATTGACCGTGCCCCGTTGACTTTTCACTGACGTTTTCGGGCCCGCGTCACCTTAATGCTCCTCATTACTCACCACAACACATACCATCATCAATTCTGTCTCACACACTAGCTTCCACAACTTCACATAACCACACAACAAAAAATGTTTCCTAAGGTTTTAGGGTAAGCGGGAAAACTCTGAAGTCCTTGAGGGCTTGACCAGAAAGACAAAGGGATTTGCTTGATGCTCAACCTTACTTTGATTACCTCTGTCACATTGTTCATGGCAGGGAGGGGCTTAAAAGGCCTTCCGCTCTCTCTCCAGACACTTATTAATTCAAGGTCATGCAACCGTTGGGAACTCATTCGCATTTGTGTTGAGAACAGGCTCAAACCCTTAGAGACGTACCAGTTTACTGCCATACTGGTGTTCCCTAAAGATCATCGTTGGTAAAGGTGATAATCAATTGTTAGTTGAGAAGCGGTTCAAACTTGATAATATCGAGTTCATGCGGAATGAAGATGAAATAAAACGATGACTGTGTGACATGTTTAAACGATGGGGCCTATGTACGTACCGCTGTGTAGCTTCGCTTCAAATGTTTAGGCTTGCAAATTCAAAATTTGCATAAAAGGTTGCAAATGGTAAATGGACCATCTATCGTCCTGACAAATGATATTCAATCCCTTTTGCAAAAGGACGATAGAAGGGTCGTTTACCTTTTACACCCTTGTATGCAAATTTTGAATTTGCAAGCCTAAACATCTGAAGCGTGGCTATACATGGGCACGTATCTAGGACCCCTCGTTTAAACATGTTATTTCATTTTCATTCGGATTAACTCAATATTATCAGTTTGAACCGCTTCTCAGCGCCCACTTGATTATCACCTTCAGACCAACAATGACCTTTATGAAACGTTAGTATGGTGGTAAATTGGTACGTCTCTAAGTGTTCGAGCATGTTCTCGACACAAATGCGAATGAAATGCACGACTTTGAAATAATAAGTGTCTAGGGAGAGAGCCGAAGGCCAATTGGGGCCCTCTCTGCCGAGTGTGGCGGAGGTCATGAACGTGAAGTTGAGCATCAAGCAAATCCCTTCGTCTTTCTGGTCCACCCCTCAAGGACTTCAGGGTTTTCACGCTTACAAGACCCTAAAACTTTAGGAGACATTTTTTGTTGTGTGGTTGTGGAAGCTAATGTGTGAGACAGAATTGGTGGTGGTATGTGTTGTGGTGAGTAGTGAACATAGTTGTTGGACTCGTACGAGTCGAGTCAAAAATGGGTGTAAATGAGCCGACTCGGTCAATGACTCGACAGGGTTTATGACTCGTGGATAAATGGCGAGTCAAGGTGTGACTCGGAAAGAGTCGACTTTACAGTCGGAGCTTTTCAACAAAGAAAAGGGGAAATACAAGACCAGATTTGAAATTGAGACTTGAAACCAATCTTACTGCTATCTTTTTGATGGAAGCTTTCCTCACTTTACATTGTCCTTTGGTTGCTAGTGATTAAGGGTTTTTTGATATAGACATATATATATGTATATCATTAGAGTTTATGTATGTATGTACAAATGAGAGCGAAAGAAAGGGGTGTCACGTGTGTATGTGTTTTGCTTTTGATATCAGATCTAGCTTTTATTTACAACAATAACTCGAGTCCTTTAACTTTTCTGTAACTGCATCTTTTAAGTCCTTTCACTCTTAAATATTTTTCAAATCTTTTTCAATCTTTTATACCTTACGTTAATTTAATTAAAACTATATAATCCCGTAGGATTAATCGCAGGAGAATTTTGTTGTTTAAAACAAGAATTTAAAAGATCATCTACCTCGACTCCATGACACATTTCATTTTGGTTGCATTAAGGTTAAAGCCAATTCAAATATGTTGATTCCGATAACTAAGTTAAGACAAGGAACTCACTAGTAGGCCTCCTAGCTCATTACCCTACCCGAACTCATTAACCAATTAATTCAATCCTAAAGATCCGGCTACCCCCTTCCCTATTAAGATCTCCCTATCTGATTAATTTGTTTTGTTATGATTAAACAATTTCACCTATCGATTCTACCAAACCGTTAACACATTGAACTCTCTTACCTATTGTTGTTTACCAACTCGCTACCACGAATTAACACCTATTGATTCTACCAAATCAACTAGAACAATGCACTCCGGGAATTAACTACCATTAAAACCATTTATACATTATCAACAAACAATAGAATAAATGATAAGAATTCAATACATTAAGATCTTGACGAAACGTTTAATAATCAACTTGAATTCAAAATAATATGCAACCAATATTCATTGTGTCATTTCATCTCAGTAGATGATGAAGTGTTTAGCCTGACATAATCATAAATAAATCACAAATAGCAAAAGAAAGAATGAACATCTTGTACCAAAGTGTGAAAGACAATGAAAAGCTAAAGAAATCGATGACTGAATGCCTTGAAACTCTTGAGCAACCCTTAGATCTTGGAGAATGTAAAAGCTGCTGAATATTGCCTCAAGAAACCCAAAAATCGCCTGGAAGTCGAAGTCTCCAAAAATAGGGTTTTGGTCTTGTATTTATAGTGTTTCCAAAAAAACCTTGCTGGGCCGACCTACAGGTGCGGCGCACCACTGGCCAGGTGCGTCGCACCTGACTTGTTTCCAAAAATTGCATCTACCCGATATGCGGCGCACCACATGTTTGGTGCGGCGCACCTTGCTTCTTTCTCAGAATTCCAACTTTTCTGATCAACTTATGCGGCGCACCACATGTTTGGTGCGTCGCACTCCATTCTTGCAAAATCTGGCCAACTTCCTGATCAATATATGCGGCGCACCATTGGATTGGTGCGTCGCACCTTTGCCTTCTTTCTTAACTTCAATTCTCCTGATCAATCCATGCGGCGCACCAAGGGTGTGGTGCGTCGCACCTCTTCACTTTTTCACCAAACCTTGTTATTTTCAACTCGTTACTTCACGTATTCGTCCACGAACCATCTTAATGCATCTTTAAATCATCCAAAAGCCATTTCTCATCATTTTACCTGTTCTAAGCCTGCAATCATTAACAATACCATCAAAGCATCGAATATACATATAATTTGCACATAATCAAGCTTAAAACGACTTAGAAATGATATGGGAATATACATATAAATGGACATATCAAATTCCCCCATACTTAAGCTTTGCTTGTCCTCAAGCAAATTCAGATTTCAAAACAACTTTCCTTCGGTTCTCAATTGCAAAATATGACAATAATCAAAAAGAAGCTAAACCATGAAAGTTAGAAAACAAATGAGAATGGTTAAGCAGTTTTAATCTTAAATGAAAATTGAAATGTTTGACAATATTTGAATGATCTACAAGCCTTGAAAACACGACTAAGCACTTTAATCAAATGAAAGAAGAACATCTCAACTAACTTTCTCCAACTAACAAACTATTGGGTTGAAATATTATATCAATCACTCGAAGCCTAGTCGTGATGCATATATTTTAACCATAGGCTTGTACTAGAATCGTTCCTTCATCGTCACGGCGCAAGCACCATAAACGTCTATCAAAAGAGGTAATTAAACGGTTGTAATGTACATTTCTGAAGGCTTACAAGGGTCATTAACAAAGTGTATGGAAATTTGGGATATAAATGGTGTTAAAAAGAAATAACACAAACAATTAACAAAGTTTACATATAGTCTAGTCCAATACAACCCATATCACTAGTTGCCATCTATCCAAGCCCCAAAAGATGTTCTCCAGACACTACTCCCCAATACTTAGAATTTATTCTTTTTAAATTTTAAAACAAATAAAAAAGCTTTTATTACTTAAGTACCTTAAAATATTATAGTAAATGTGATTAGATTATTGATTTATGTTTGTTTTTACACATGAATTATATTTTTTAATATATTTATATTATGACTCTTACGAGTCGAGTCACGATACGATTCACGAGTCAAAATTTCACAAAACGAGTCGCGTCACGAGTCATTAGTTGACAACTATGGTAGTAAGGAGCAGCAAGGTTATATATATATATAGAGAGAGAGAGAAAAAGAGAATAAATGTAATTAAGAAGAAAGTAACAACGGACTATTTTTTCATCTTCTGCGTCCTCTTAACATTTTAATGCAACCGTATAACAAGGTAATTATAGAGATATTCTGTCATGTGGCATTAGAAATGAAAAGTTAATTTATTGTGGCATGAAAAAACAGAAAAAAGCGTGTTTGAAAGAAGAAAAAAAAGACGTGACGACGAGTCATACACTTATCTAATGCTTCTTATGATGGTAACCATTAAATACGAGTATTATAGTTGCATGGTTGAAACTTTAATGGAGGTTAGAAATTTGCAGATTCATAAAAGGAAGAAGATCGAGCAAGTAGAGTTGAAGACGTATAGAATGGCAGATTCTTTCACACAACAATCCCCTACCGTTTATGCCTTACTACAGTTTAAACCTTTAACTATATAACTTAAGTACCAATTCTATAACATCTTGAATATGTATATTAGTATCATATCCTTTAATTTTTTAAGAAACTACTCCTAATAAATTGAAATGAGAAAAAATAAAAATAAGACTATTTATTTCTAGCACACGAGCACCAAATAACTACTTACACATCTATGTCGTTAAAAAAAAATAAAAAAAAGAAGAACAGCTACTAGGACCATACTGTAAATAAAGAAAGAGAGAATCTAATACTGTATTTCTTACGATATAACCGTTGTGCCCATCCGGATTAATTTGTTTTCCCCTGAAGAAATTCACATCCTTTCTTTCTTCAGGTAACTATTTTACTGACTCCCACTATCATACTTACTACAATATATATACTGTAATATTTTATCTCTATATATATATATATATTGCTTTCATTTTCATTCCACGTTTTCATCTTAAATTTCTTTATTGATTTCACATATTTGTATTTTGACTTCACTCTTAGATAGAAAGATATGTTAAGTTTCTTACTTGAAGAATCATCATCATAAAAGGATGTTATTATTATATAGCTTTAATCTAGTTTCAATTAAAGTTTAAAATCCCAAATTCCCAATTGATTAAAACCAGTTTTTGGCTATAGTTTGATACATTTCCAAACACTTAACCCGATTTTAGCATCCTGCAACTGGATGACCCATTATGCCTGTAATAATTTTTATGATTGACCCATTAGCTCATTTTCCGGCTACCTGCAAGTTTCCTTTATGATAAAGACCCCTCATTTGGTTAAAGACTGAGCATAAGATCAAACCGTCTCCGTTGTGTAGCCATGTTTTCCAATTACATTTTGTCCCACGACCGCCACTCAGTCGGTCATTTGGTTTCTACATGATGAAAGTGTGACATATTTGTAGTTTTAATCGTTAAGATGAATGTATATGTATATTATAGAAAAGTAAATCGATATTCTAGACAATATCAGTAAAGATGTGATATGCTTAAAATTTATTTAGAAAGATCAAAGATTTAGTTTTGGTAGTTTTCCTTTAAAAATCTCAATAAAGTAATATTAATTAAAATCCGCAATAAAATCTTGTGCATAAAAAAATCATAATGCATATCTTGTCCTATAACTGGAGTTGTGTGCAAAATCTTTGTACATGGATGATTCTCATGATATTAGAAGTCACTACATTTCTTGATTATATGATGTGTAAACACCTCGTTTCTTTAGCTACTTCTTGTCTATAATTGCAGACTGAATTCCCAAAATAATCATGAATTCCAAGATGGTAATACACAATGGCGGATGCCACTGTAAAAATGTAAGATGGCGGGTTCATTCACCAGCCAGTATTGTAGCCTGGTAGTGCAATTGCTCGGACTGTGCCATGAGAGGAAACACTCATTTTATTGTTCCATCTGAAAGATTTGAGTTTTTGGGAGATTCTGAGAAGTTCCTCACCACCTACACTTTTGGGACACATACTGCAAAACATACGTTCTGTAAGGTTTGTGGTATAACGTCTTTTTATACACCTAAGTCGAACCCAGATGGAATAGCGATTACATACAAGTGTGTTGATTCTGGATCGATAACCCATGTAGAGATAAAGCATTTTGATGGATTAAATTGGGAGATATCACACAAGTCAACTGGCATTGCCTCGTGTTCTAAGGTGTAGGATTGAAAATAATCATTGTTGTTTTGCAATGTTGGGCGAAAGTGACCTCAGAGCGTATAAGTTCATCTTAGGTGTCAAATGTTGTAGACAACTAGACAAGTATATTGTTGTTGTTTTCAAAGTATAATTGTTTGTTAACACGATGGGCTAGGTTTAGCCATTACATTTTAATCTTATGTCTGACTTATATTTTATATAGCAAATAAGTCCTATTTTTCTATAGACATTTTATCTAACAAGAATCTTCATGATCTTGGTTTAAAGGGAAAAGAATTAGCTGATGGGCTATCAGTTAATTTGGTATATGTCATAATTCTAATATGCATAAAATCACAAGTGAATACATATACTTATTTGCAGATAAATTAGTTGCTTAGACCGACATCGATTGGTTAACTGGAACTCTGGAAGATGGAAGAGGAGATACAGATGGATGTAATACTGGGGTGTGTTGGGTGCACTGTGAGTTTCTTCTTAACTGTTCGCAATGATGATTCAGCTATTGATGCTACATACAGATAATCTAGATTATGTCACAAACACCTGACTACCTGAGACCCTGAGTACTAGTCATCTTTGAATCATCTGAATAGTAAAAATCTCGCCGGTTTACTTATAATGACAACATTACATATATATAATAATCTGTTAATTGCGGAAAAATTGTCAATAAATATCATAATATGACTAGATAATGTATATAAGGGTGACTTTCAAATATATCTATTTTAAACATCAAAATATTAACAGAAATTTGACAAATTATTTTCCTAAGCTTTATTTTTTTAACTCACAACTTTTTTCCAATGATTAATGCTGACCAGGTTGTTGATCTTGCTGCTGCCGCCCCCAATGTCCCTAACAACGCTCCTGCTAATGAAGTAATTGGAGTCCCTCAAGCTCCCCCTCTCGCTGTCAATCAACGCAACATCGACCAAACTCAAGTTAGAAAACAAAACCAACTCCAAGCTGGAAGATTCACTCCCAGACGCCCACAACAATCCAACACTCACCACCCAGAAGATGATACTGTTGAAACGGCTATCTTATCATCTGCTATGAACTTTCCTCCAAACAAAATCCTCTATCCAAGCATTTCGAAATTCACCCCCAATGCTGCTTCAATTATGTACTACCTTCATTTCATGGATTCTACCATGGTCTCCACCCGCCAATGGACCGATAACTGTGCTGGATGGGTTCCCCCCATTTCTCAGATTTATGTCTCCATCTTGTTCTATATTCAAGTCATTCGTGCTATGGATGCCGCTGATTCTTTGTCTCCTGGATGCGCCCTTTCGGTCCTTCTCAAAGATTTTGTTGTCATGTTTCCTCTTGACTCACTATGGATTCCTGGCCCTCTTGTTGCTGCTTTCAAAAGCATTTCTGATTATGGCTAGATACTGCCATTCTTCAGAGGTTCCACTCCTCTAGGTGACTGTTCCCCTGCTGGCTCTGCCGCTGGAGGCGTTGTCTGCACTGAAGTGCAGGGTAACATCTACCAATCCCCTGATTGGAACGAAAAAGCTGGAAATCACAGCTCTTTCCACTACTACAAAACTACTTTTTTGGAACGCACATTTGGAACGGTTATGTTAAAAAACCGTTCCAAAATTAAAAATAATGGTATTTGGAACGGTTTGTAAAAAAAGCGTTCTAAAACTGATCTAAATTCTAAATTTCGGAACGGTTTTTATTTGAACCGTTACAAACATGTATATTTTCGTACGCTAACTACTGAACCGTCCTAAAGTTTCCGTTCCAAAATCTTCTGCTATAACGTGATGCATTATTAATTAATTGTTGTTGAGTTTTATCTTCTATATATTTTGTTTAACATGATATGTTTTTATCTCAAATACCGCATTCTTATCTTCTACAACAACTTACAATTATGAGTATACTTATTTTTCTATTAAGTTTTTATTTATTATTAAATTAGTCTTAATACTCGTACGATGTACAGATTAAATATATACGTGTTATGATTAATTTTACTTTAAAAAAAATTAATAGCAAAACATGTTTCATCACATGTATCTTATCTCTCTCTTAGTATTATAACTAGATTTTGATCTGTGTAAATTAAAAAAAAATTATGCTATATTAAAGATAAAAATTAGATATATGTAATCCAATAAAAACTGTGAAAAAACAAACCTGTATATTCAAATAAAATAATAAAAGAAGTAAATTCAATTATTGATAATGTAATGAAAATAAAAGTAATAGAATGTAATACTGGAACATTAACGAAATCATGTCAAGACTTGCTGTTGTAACTGTTTTCTTAACAATACAATTAAAGAATTTTTTTTATAGTTTTTTGTTGTGGTATTTGTTTTTCAGTTAGATATTTATTATTAACCATCTCCAAATGGTCTAGTGGTAAGAAGTTCCCTTTCCTCACAAGAGATCTTGGGTTCGAGTCATATTTGGCATGGCCACAGGCATTTAATTTCTACATATGGTGGCCCTGAGTGAGTTTTCCCCTCCAGATTTCTGGATGATAGGGGTTTTTCATCGAGGGGTAAATTGGGGATCCATTCGGCGAGGGGGATCTCTAGCACGGACCCAATTAAGACAATATAAACTAGACCTCCCGATATTCGCGAGTAATTCAAACCTTTCAAAAAAAAAAGAGGAATAAGTTATAATTATAGTTGAATGAAGACTAATTGTAAGTAAATTTGGATTTTTATTTATTGAAATTATATTTTTTTAATATTTAATTAGTTGGATATTTGAGATAAACATGAGTTTTATATTTTATGTATATTATTTCAATAAATCTATTATTTTAAGAAAAATTTTAAAAGTGTAAATTGATGATGTAAAATAAAAAGTGTAAACTATATTATGAAATGTGTTAATTTAACTTAATTAGAAAAATTGAGAGTTGTGATTGGTCAATTAAGGTTTTGGTCCTTTTAGTATATATTAAGATTAAGATTAAATAAAATATGAGATATATCTAGATTATAATGATAATACATACTTGAATATATTCAATTATATATGCCGTTAGGTTTGTTATATATTTTATTTATATTATTTATATTTTTAATAAGCTATTGTCGATAAGTCTTGCAATAAATAATATAAAATAAAATATTGATATAAATATTAATTCGTATTAATCCAAATGTTGTAACCTCTTTAACTTTTAGCTATATTTTGTTATTAGATAGACATTATGCAATAAAGTATTAATTATTTTAAATTGGGTTAAAGTTTAAATTGATGATATTAATAACCAAAAAAATGTAAATTAATTTAGATATGTGTTAGTTTAATTAATTTTGAAAAAATTGAGAATTGTGATTGGTCAATTAAGGTTAGTTAATTGTCTTTTAGTATAGATAGATAATGAAACACATGTATTACGAAAATATCTGTCATATTCTAATATTATTTTTGATAATGCTAATAATATCACTTAATCTAAAGTTATGATATTGAACATGGTTTGTGTCAATTAAAAATTATTAACCACTAATTAGATTAGTTAACGAATAAAAAGAAACGTCAATTTATAGTTGGAAAATTTCGGATCTTTAGATAAAATGTAAGTTTTAATTGGGACCAATAGATCAAGATGATTATGTCATGTATTGGTTTTTTTTATCTTTTATATACGGAGTATATGATAAATTCAAATAAGATCATTAATTATGAAAAGTAATTTATACATTTTATAATTATAGAAAGTAAATTTATAATTATGAAAATTAATTCTTAAACTGTACTCGTATATTATATTTTTTTATGTCACTTTTTTTATTTTTTTATTTTATAATATTTTCTTTTGTTATCAAATTGTGACGTATTTAGTTTTACGTCGTTAGATTTTATAATATTTTAATAAAAGAAAAAGATATTATCGATATGTATATGATGTTTTAATAAGTTAAAAATTAAAGGATTGTAAAAGTAACAATATCACTATTTTCAACATATTTTATTATTATTTGTTAAATTATGATGTTATAAAATAAAAATATAAGATGTAAACTATATACTTTTACTCATATATTACGCGGGACAATAATTTAATTTCCTAATTATACACTTATATTTCAATTTATTTCTCCCAAAATATCCCTCTAAAAAATTTCACTTGATTTCAATTCTCCCGCTATTTTTTTTTACATTTTTCATATGTCCCGCCTGTTATCCCCAAATAAATCCACCCTCCCCAAATAACGCCCCCACTTCTATCCAAATAATGATTCCCCAAATTCAGTAACCATAAACCAATTCATCCAATTAATCATCATCATCAAAAATCTTTATCATCAAATCATCAAGGCGCCATGTAGTCCGACCTAAAAAAGGGTAACCGGACCGGACTTTCCCCGGCGACCTCGCCGCTAATGAGGGGGGCCCGATAAAATTCTGTCAGATTAGCCATTAATGACATGGGGGCCCGCACTTTCCGCGGCGATATCGCCGCGGAAACTTTTGTCTTTTCCGACTTTCCGCGGCGACATCGCCGCGGAAAGTTTCTGGTCCGGTTACCCTTTATTCCATGGTCGGGGTACGCGTGGCGATCATCAATCACCTTTCTCTGTTGTTCAGAATTTAAATACAGGATAAAAACTATCATGAATCAACTGAGTATCGATGCTCTCAAGCGTGTAGGTATCATTATTATTATTGTTTTATTATTATTATTATTATTAATATTATTTTATTATTATATTATTATTTTTATAAATTATCACTTTTATTAGAAGATCACTTTTATTATTATAATAATTATTTGTAATCTAATTGTGTATATGTGTATGTTTTATTTAAGGTGTTTATTCGATATTTTTTTTCATGGGCTAATCTATGTGTTTCCTGGCACATATGTTTATAGCAGAGCATGGGTTAGATGCTGAAAAACACGAAGACACTACATCCTTGGATGCTAAATTTGACTAATTCTCATAATCAATTTGAGGTATAGAATCTTATTGAATCATTGTAAATATCTTTTGTGCATATATCTATGGTTATTGTAACATCCGTGAATTTTGACCGTTTGACTTTACGTGCAATTTGACTAACAATTTAAGTTAATGAAATAGTTGGGTCGTTTTGTGATTAAATGACAACGTGGTATATTCGTCGGGTCGATAATATGTTTTAATCGGTGTTTAAATGCCTAACGTTTGTATTTTGGCTTGGGATGAGAAGCGGGTCGGCCCGTGGGTAGTCCACAACCCACCAGCCACCCAAGACCCAATCTCCCCTCCTTATCCTTTCCTTCTCCCCCTCTCATTTTCTATCTATCTTTTTCTCTCTTTCTCTCAAGAACAAAGCAAGACCAAACCTTCTCTTCTCTCTACCATCTACTTAGTGTTTAGAAAGAGTATAACACTAGATTCATCGCCATCTATACCACATTATCGTCATATCGAAGAATCAAAGGTGGAAGCCTTGCATTTTTGTCCATTTGACCTAATTTCGGGTTCTAGCTCAAAAGGAGGTTTTGGTAAGTCAAATTCATCCCATTTATGCCTATTTATGTTTGTTTACGCATTTCTAGTCATCTTGAACAATTGCAAGTCTTGAATCGAGTCAAAAGACGATTTGGATCAAATTAGGGTTTCGATTAGGGTTAGAGCGATTTGTTATGATTTTGATGTTTTGGGTCGAATTTATGGATTGGGTTATGTTTATTTATGGTTAATGGTGTTTATTTATGCTTCACATTACGTTACAAGTTCCTACAAATCGATTTGGATTGGTTTGGGTCGAGTTTTAAGGGTTTTTGGGTTGGTTTTCCTGCACTTGTTGCAGCTGCTGCTTCTGGGACCAGAACTGGGCCACTGCGGCGCAGTGGCTTAGGCTAGCTCACTGCGGCGCAGTGGCTAGGGTTTGGTCAGTTCGTGGCTAGCTCACTGCGGCGCAGTGAGCTTGGCTATGGCTCACTGCGGCGCAGTGAGTTGTTGCTGTGAAATTATGCGCGTCGATTTTCAAATGCTAATAACTTTTGATCCGTAAGTCCAAATAAGTCGTATGACCTATCGTTAGAATCGTGAAAGAGTCTATTTTCTTGTAGTAACATTCTTTTTGCGTGAAACTTCTCCCATTTCAAAAAGTGTCGAGTCAAAGTGTCTTGTTCTTACTCGTTTAAGTTGTAAAGGCGTCTAGGGTTTGCGATTTGACCTAATTGTGCTAAACCAACTTGTTTAAGATTGTATAGTTGACATTATGGTAATATGATGTATATTTATAGGTTGTGGCCGTGCGGATCCTATTACTCGTTATTAATCTTTTATTAACTCGACTTAAGCTTCTTTGCCGATCAAGGTGAGTTTCGTATCTCCCTACTCGCTTGAGATCCGGGCTGAAAAGTGTAAACCTGGCGTGTTTACTTGCATTTATTGATTGATTGATTGATTGATTGTTTTAATTGTTGGATTGGTGTGATGGTTCCTTTCGTTTGATTGGTTAAATTGGTTTGAGTATTGAATTGTTGAGATGATTATCACGTTTGAATGACTTAGTTTATATTTGTTAAGTATCTAGTAATATTAGGATAGATGTACATACATGAAAGTCGGTTATGCCTTCGTCGGGTTTTAGATGTGGTGGGAAGGCTGCGGGTGACCCTATATATAAGCATCTGGGACTTGAAGAAAGTAGAATCCTCTGAAGTATATGTACGTATAGTTGGTTTGAATGGTGGTTATTGGTTTATGATTGACGACTATTGAATTATTAGTTTATGGTTCATCGTATGTTGATTGACTTGGTTTATGTTTTGGTTAAGTATTACATTATTATTAGGATAGACGTACCTACATGGAAGTCGGTTATGCTTTCATTTGGGTTCGAGATGTGGTGGGAGGCTGCGGGTGACCCTATATATAAGCATCTGGGACTTGAAGAAAGTAGAATCCTCTGAAGTATATGGACGTATAGTCGGTTTTAAATTGTGATTAGTGGCTTATGTTGTTGATTATTGATCGTTGGCGTATGATTGTCATATATTGGTTGTTGGGTTATGTTTGACGAATATTGATTGTTGGCACAGGTTTATCGTATATTGATTGTTGGTTTATGATTTATGCATTTACATTTGATTGTAAGCATTGCATACATTATTGATGGACCCTCGGCAGGGGATTGCCGGCATCCTGGTGCATAGATGTATGCACCCATTTTGGATGTAGACCTGACTCCGAGTATATAGACATATATATCTCGATGATTTTGAGATACAGCCTTGTCCATTGCGATGGCAGAAGGGTATCGTTGCATACGTGACTGAAGGTCACGCTTAGGATAGGCATGTTTGCTTATTCATACATTTGGCACTTACATTGATACGCATATCATTTGTGCATTCTCATTACACATTTACTTGTCTTGTGTAATCTTGTTGTTGGGCGATGTTGTGTTATGTAGAGGCTCACTGTAAGTCATGTCTAGCCTCTACTCTTATATTGTGATTATTGATGTTGGTTCTTTACGAACCATTACTACGAACTCACCAACCTTGTGTTGACTATGCTTAGTACACTTTTCAGGTATCCAAGTTATTCCAAGGCATGGAGTTTGACTGATTTGTTTAGCTTGCTGTTGAACCCGGACTTGGACTATATGGATCAAGGATCCATCTGCCTTCTTTGCATTGTACTTAGAACCGTTAACCTTCTGTTGATGCTCTTTTGTAATTCCTGTTGACGACTTGTGCCTTATGTATTTTGTTACTTGTTTATCGTTTTGTATGGATTCACTGAATCCTCTAATTGCATTTAGTTTGTTCTATTGTAATTCCACCTGGTGCTATGTGATTTCCGTGATATTCCGAGCCTCGGCTTGGGGTGTTACATCTAATGGTTATTGTAAGTGAATATATTGATGGATCATAGATATCAAATTGTAAACCTCAAGTTTTCTACCTTTGGTTTTGTAGTTTTAGTAATGTTTTGTATGATCGAGGAGATGAAAAAGCGTGAAGCAAGTTAAAGAAAGGAGCTAGAGGATTTGAAAGCAAATAATGAAGCCGAAACGAGAGAAAGCGTCTATCGCCCCCTAATCCCCTATGATGAAGCACTTGCCCAATATGACACCATAGACTTAAACCTCAAAGCTTATAAAAGACTTGTCAGTTTGAATGACTGATTCTTTTATTAGTGATGATATTATTTATTGTAATTTTATTATGTGTATTTATGTAAAACTTGATGTGTAAAAGTTTATAGAGCATATATATAAGTTTTCTTTTCCAGCATTATGATATGTGTAAATTGAATTTCGTTTTATGTAGGTATGAATTTGATATATAATATAATATATAGATATATAAATAAATATTATATTACATATTATATAGGGGATTTGAATTTATTAAAATGTGGATATATAAAAAATGGATGAGGAATTCTCTACATTTACTCCAACTTCATATAATGTGACAAAAACCGTGCCAAAGCTCTGATTTGCATACTCAATTATAAAGCCATCCGGAACGGTTTTGTAGTGAACCGTGACAAAAGGACGATTATTTGCCAGCCAACTTATTATTTGGAACGCCATTTTTAAGAACGGGTGAAAAACTGTTCCAAATAGTCAAATAAACCGTTCCAAATGGACTTTTTTTGTAGTAGTGTTCAACTCCAGCGATCCCCATAGAATCGGCTTTTACTCTACCACATCTAATGCCACTCTTACTTTTCATACCAGTTGTTCAATCCCTGAGCTCCCTATTGCTTACACTGTCGCTGCCCAGACTTTTCAGATCAACATGGTCCCATCAACGATGCTACCTGCCCAAGTTCATGAAGGTCAGTTTTGGCAAATCTTTCCAGATGCTGAACAAACCAGAAACGTTTCGGTGTATCAAGCCATCCCTACTACCATCAACCGTGTCTACCACAGCGACACTCACATTGAAGCTGATCGCCAGTAGATGCAACCCCGCCACCAGTTTTATTACTTATTTCAGCTTTAGGAGCCGTTTGGTTCCCCGAAATTTATGGAAGTTTAATTAGTGGAATGTAATTTAAAATTTTCTAATGTTAACTTAACATGACAAAGAAAAATAATCAAATTTCATTTCATCAAAGTCCCATAAGTTTTAGGTGTCAGCACAAGAAACCGTATTACATAGCTTCTCATAATATTTCATTTTTAACTCACCACCTATGCACCCAATCACCAAAATGGAAGCTAACATGAATCGAAGAATTACTACTTGAATCATGTTGATTTTTTTTGGGTTGATATATATTCACCTTTGATTCAAATAACTTATATAGAAGCTTTGAGGGTGTTGTGATCAATTCATCAATATACTATTAAGCTAAAGATTCATGCATGTGCATGTGCATGTGTAATAAATGTAACAGCCTTGTAATGCTTATAAATATGAACTTTGATTTTGAGCTTCGTTTCAAGTTATACTCCGCAATAATTTGATTTTAATATCAGACTATATAATAGAGCTGTTCTAAGAAATGCTTCATTCAACAATATTTATACGTGGAGGTGATTTTTTTAATTAAAAAAGATGTGAATTACCCCGCAAATGTTAGGTGTCTAGAATACAGTGTCTTAATCGGACTCACATTAGAGAATTATTTCGTCGAATAGATCCCCAATTTAAATTATTCAAGGAGAAATTAAACCTTTATCACCCAAAGATCTGAAAAAGAAAATTCACCCGGATCCACCATAGGTGGAAACTAAATCACACGACCAATTTTTTACTAATTATTATGCAGCAAAATTATATTTATCATGCATGTTTGTTAAGTCTGCTTTCAAAATACAACACGTACATATACATTATTAAAACATATGCCCCGGCCAGGGGCGGAGGTAATGGGGGGACTAGCGGGTGCTTGGTCCCCCCCAACCAATCTTATTTTCCTTTAAAAGTTTTACCCATGGTTGGGGTGAAGCTTTGTATATTTGAGTTGCAGGTAAGTTTTTTAGCAGCAAAAGATCGAGTTGCAGCTTTTTACCAAGAAGAAGATGATGAGTTTTATAATTTGAATCCTTTATATATGTTTAAGGTGTCAATTTTAGCCCCTGAACTTTTCATCTTATTACTGTCACGGAGAGAAATGGCATCATGCCATCATTTTGACATTTGTATATTTTGCATTCTTGTTTTTATATATGCAGTTTAATAAAATTTGCATTATATAAAAGTTTAAGATATTTTTAGAACAAATTCGATCACGGATCACGTCTTCAATAATGATAATTTAAAAAAACTTAAAAATGGTTATGCAGCTTATAGACTTTTGGACCACATCTTCAGCTATAAATAAATTTGTTCTTTAAATTTTAATTATTACGTTTTTAGAATGTCCACATTTTTGTAACCACAAACCAACTTACTTAAAATGTCGTGACAATAGCTTTCGTCTTCCGGCCCCCGTTAACCGGAAATCCTGGCTCCCTGCCCCGGCCTAAAACTATAATAAACGCTAATATGCTACTATACATACTAAACGAGTACAAATGAGTATTTAGAAGAGAAAAAGATGCATCACTTGGCACGACTCCCGGCTAGCTAGCCATGCATGCCAATTATTCAAGAAAGTTTGATTTGATTCTGTCTATCGAATCTAATCCATTTTCTTATTGATATTCGTATATGTGTATACGTATATATTTAATAATAATTGACTTATATCATGCATGATTGCATGATATCATAAATTCATTACACATCCTTGATTTAAAACCTTTACAGAAAGTGTTGTATATATATCTACTAGATTAAACCCGCACGTTGTGCGCGGCTGACTGAGAACGTAAACTAAAATTAACTGAACATTACATTATTATTCATAGTTTAGGATAATATAAAAAAATAGTCAATTTACAACTGATGCAAATAATAAAATTATAATTTATAAATATATAATATATATCAAATATGTTAAAGCATGACTAATGAAACGTAATATTTATAAATCATAAAATTCTTTTTTTTATCTATATTTATTAAATATAATATAATAAACAATCTCATTTGAAACAATGATAATTATCATTGAGTTAATAAAAAGACGCGGTCTAAAGCATATAAACATCTTTGTGCTCATATATTATCAAAATACAGAATCTTAGTTATATAGAGATAAGTTACAAATATAGATTTAAATATCAAAAATATGTGTGAAATTGATAAAGTAAATATCTAATTTAACATTGATAATATAATCGGTTAGTAAAATATTAGATGTAATTATCAATATAATCTAGTTTTATATTATATTAAAGTAAATTATATTCACGTACAAAGATAATTAAATACAAAGGAAAATAGAAAGAGATAAGTTACAAATATCGACAATATATTATCAATGTGTTTTAATTAGTTTTAATATTCAATGAATATCTACCGTAATTTGCAAAAAATAAACAAATATTAAGTTAGATCAAGTGGTTTATGCATAATATTAAAAGTTAGAGGTCATGAGTTCTAATCTTGTATTTGATTTTTTTTATTTGTTATTTAAAATTGATAAAAAAAAAAACAAATGTCCACGTAGGCAAATGATGACGTGGCAAATTGTAACACCCCAAGCCGAGGCTCGAAATATTACGGAAATCATATAGCACAAGGTGGGATTAATGTAGAACATGAACTAAATGCAATTAAAAGATTCAGTGAATCCATACAATAAGAATAACAAGTACCAAAATACACAAGGAGCAAGTAACCATCAAAGTTTACAAAAGAACATCAAAAGATGGCTATCGATCCTAAGTATAATGCAAAAGAAGGCAAATGGATCCTTGATACATAAAGTCCAAAGCCCGGGTTCAACAGCAAGCAAACAATCAAACTCCACGCCCTGGATAACCTGATTACCTGAAAAGTGTACTAAGCATAGTCAACACAAGGTTGGTGAGTTCGTAGTAATGGTCCATAAGGAACCATCGTCAATAATCACAATATACAAGTAGAGGCGAAAACATGACTTACAATGAGCCTCTATGTAACACAATATCATCCATAACAAGATTTCACAAAACAAGTAAGCGTGTAATAAACGTGCACAAATGAAGTAAATATCAATACAAGCGCCAAATGCATAATCAGTCATAATGCATATCATATGTGTGAGCTTCAAGTCACCTATGCAACGATACCCGCCTGTCATCACAATGAACAAGGCTGCATCTCAAAATCATCGAGCTATATATGTCTATATACTCGGAGTCATGTCATCAACATCCATAAGATAAGTGTATACATCTATACACTTGGATGTTTGCGTCCTCAATCGAGGGATCATTATATCTACATATGCATGCTTACCTCAATCGTATATGCATCAATTATCGATCATCAAACATAATTCATCTATCATAAACCATCAATCACAATTCGTCAATCATAACCATCAATCACAATTAGTCAATCATAACCATCAATCACAAACCCAAACTAAACTATACGTATATACATTTAGGAGGATTCTACTTTCTTCGAGTCCTAGATGCTTATATATAGGGTCACCCGCAGCCTTCCCATCACATCTAAAACCCATTGAAGGCATAACCGACTTCCATGTATGTACGTCTATCCTAATAATAACAAAATACTTTACAAACATAAACTAAGTCAATCAAACGTATAATCAACTCATCAATCCAACATTCAAATCACTCAATCAATCAACAAAGCAAGTAAGCACACAATTGTACACTTTCAGCCCGAATCTCAAATGAGTAGGGAGTTACGGAACTCACCTGATCGCAAAGAAGTTCAGTTTGATATAAAGTCAAGTTACTGCCGTTCGATGTTCACTTCACGTCCAATACCTAAATATCGATAATATACATACACATTAACATACATATATATACATATACGTAGTTTATCAATTACTCAAAAAAACCCTAATTAGGTTTCCAAAGTGGTTCTCGACATTAGGTGACTTCTAGGACTCTTATTCGTCGTTAAACAAGTTAAGGAGTGACTTAGATCGAAGCTCGATGCATTCCTAGGGTTCCGGAAGTCAAATTAGGTCAAGAAAGAAATCAGAAAATGGGCAAAGGGCGTAGGCTACGGCCCTAGGGGGCGTAGGCTACGGCCCTGGTCTTGAACTAGCGTAACCTACGGTCCTAAGGGGCGTAAGGTACGGTCATCTGGAAAGTTCAATTCTAGCGTCTTCGGCAGCGTAGGCAGGAGGTTTTGGAGCAAAAGGTCAAAATGCAGCGTAAGCTACGCCCCAAAGGGCTGTAACCTACGCCCATCCAAGGTTAGCCCAGCGTAAGCTACGCCCAAATGGAGCGTAGGTTACGCCCCCTACTGGGCAAGCCTACGACCAGCAGCAAAAAGTGCAGAAACTTGTAACCCAAAACCCTATTTCACATGAACCAAAACCCTAAATCGAATTTCAAAGCTAAAGGTCCAGTTTTGAAGTTATATTAGACGTTCTTAAGCTTAAATACACTTACCCAAATCGAGTTTTCATTCCAAAACATCATCAAATCTTCCAAATCAATCAACCCAAACCAAAACCCTACTTAAACCCTAATTCCAATTTTGAGTCGATTTAAGACCTGTAAATTTGTGAAACGACTAGAAACGAGTAAATAAACATAAATAGATAAAAATGGGATGAATTTGACTTACCAAAACCTTCTTCTTGAGCTAGAACCTGAATTTAGTCAAAATGGGAAAAACATATGTTAGGTCCAGATTTACTGGACTCGCTCCAGACTCGACTACTGGAGCTTACTGAAGATCTGTCCAGAACTGGACCTACTCCAGACTTGGAATCTGGAGTCCTTCTAAAGATTTGTCCAGAAATAATGGAAGACTAGTGAGTAAATACTTGTATAGGAAATCTGGAGTATTCTCCAGATGAGCTCACTGGTCTTCACCCCAGTCCAGATCTACTCTACTGAAGACATTCTGACTGAAGTCAAAGACTGAAGTCTGAAGAAAGAAGACTGACAAATGGCGGAGTCCACTGGAAAGTCTTACCAGATCTGTACACTGGAGGATTGTCAGTGTTCTAGACCTTACAAGTCTGAATACTGATATCGAGGATTGACTTTAAGCCTTTACACACTTTCCAAAGAACAACCCACTTGTTCTTTACCAAAGTATACGTGTGTTAAGGTGGTTGGATAAATGGATACACTTGCACTTGATGTGACTTTATCCTTATTCCTTATCCAATACATTTAATGTTCTTGTCGGATCATTAAATGTATGCAACCATATTTGTACGGCAAAATTCACTGGTGAATTTTGTTGCCTATAAATACAAAGTCATTTCTTTGAGAAAATCACTTTTTAGCAAATTGGTGAACTTGCTTAAATACTCTCGATCTAAACAGCTATACTTCACAACTCTAAGTTTATCGATCAAAGGAGTTTATTTAGCAAGTATAGATCACTTGTAATTCAAAGATTGTTTAGATACTTACATACGTGTAATATCTAGGTTCCGCAACGATCTTGTATTTTGTTTATACATCAATAAAGAAAATACACTTGAAAACTACATTCGTGTTCCCCCTTTTATTTACTTGTTTAAATATTGCTTAAAGTCATTTATTACTTTGTTTATATTCTTGCATATTTATATTGAAGTAATACTAGTCCGATTCTAGTTCATACTTGTCTTGTTATTTTACACTCGTGGGTTAAACCATCGTGTGAGGGACTTTACAATTGGTATCAGAGCAGAAGGTTAATATACTTACCTAGATCTGTTTCACGATGGCAATCCCAGAAAATACTCAAGAAACTCATGAAACTAATGTTAATGAACCACCCACTGGAAATAAAAATACACCACCTCCTCCTCCTCCTGCTTCTCCACATGTGCATGTGCATTACTCGAATAATCCTGAATTATGGGTCAAAATGGGTAAAACCTTGAACTAGGAGATTAGATCCTTTGCTAAGACGACAATGAGATGAAGACGATGATGATTCTCGAGTTAACCCAAACCCAAAACACCAAATGATGATAGAGAAATGAAGAACTAGAGATGGATGGTCTTGCTTTTACTTAGAGAGAAAAGAGAAGAAGAAAGAAAGAAATGTGTGGTGAAAGGAAGAGATAAGGGGAAGGAAATGGGTCATAAAGGGCTGGTGGTCGTGGGTATTTCCCTTCGCAAGCCAAAATACAAATCGTTATACATTTAAACACCGATTAAAACATATTATCGACCCGACGAACATACCACATTGTCATTTAATCACAAAACGACCCAAATATTTCATTAACTTAAATTGTTAGTCAAATTACATAAAGTCAACGGGTCAAAACACGGATGTTACATTATTCCCCCGTTGAAAGAATTTTGTCCCGAAATTCAACAAAACACTAATTACTAAATAAATGCGGATACTTAGACTTCATATGATCCTCTCGCTCCCAAGTGAACTCGGCTCCACGTCTAGCATTCCATCTACTTTAACAATCGTGTAGCGTTTACTCTTGAGCTTCTTGATGACGCAAAATCTCTACCGGCTCTTCAATAAAATTTAGATTCGAATCAACTCTAATCTCATCCATGGGCACATGATGCGTAAGGTCCGCCAAACACTTGCGTAGGTTGCAAATATGAAACACATCATGTACACCGCTAAGCTCTTGTGGTAATTTCTTTTTTCCAACCCGTTCAAGAATCTTGAAAGGACCAATATACCTTGGCCCGAGCTTGCCTCGCTTCACGAATCGGACAACGCCTTTCCAAGGTGATAATTTCAAAAGTACATAATCACCAACTTCAAACTCCAACGGTCTCCGCCTCACATCGGCATACTTCTTTTGACGTTCACGGGTCAATTGCAACTTCTCCTTAATTTGAGAGATACTTTAGTTGTTTCAACACAATTTCGGCCCGATAAGTTGACTCTCTCCAATTTCCGCCCAAGCTAGAGGAGAACGACATATCCTACCATACAATGCTCTAAAGGGCACCATTTGAATGGTAGCATGATAACTATTGTTGTATGAAAACTCAACTAGTGGCAAATGATCTTCCCAACTTCGCCAAAAACTTGATGTGCTAAATCGAGTTTAAAAATTAAAACTAGAAATACCTCGAAACTCACTACTACACACTATCGGGCAGTGGACCCGATCGAATGCAATATAGTTAAAAAGTAAGTCCAGGTTCGTTCACGGGGATTGGTCTAATCAATTGTCTAATAAAGTAGTTTGGAAAATAGGGTGTTGCTTCAAATCTCTCTTTGACAATTAAATTAAAATAACTTTAAAGACAAAACGCATAAAAGTAAAGGTAAAGCTTCAAACAATAATAGTAAAGATCATCCACCTTGATTTCGCTAGACTTCAAACATGATTGCATCAATTAAGACCAACTTCATTTAGAGTTGACAAGATAATCGTGAAAGGATAAAATGCTCGCGTGGTACCCCCAACCGCTCACAAATCACCCAAACACCTAATTGCTAGTTTAATTACCCAAGCCGGTACCACCAATGCCTAGACAACCTTACCAACAATTAGTTTGATTGACTATCAAATTACCAATTGTGCCTATGTGAAAATAACGTGGTACCACCAACAGTTACAAAACACGTTGACAAAATGATTCCTTTTATTAAAATGACATTCACTATCATACCATGAACTAGTGATAATTGCTCATAGACAAGCAACCGTTTGAAAATCACATATGTATTCAACTAGTACCACTAACGAAAAACACACATGCCACCAATATCATAATAATAACATAAAGGAATTAAATCATCAAGATCTCGACACAATGATAATTGAAATCAACTCTTTGAATTAAAACATATAGCAATCACATCATTCGTCTAGTTTCATCAAGGTGGATGATTAAAAGATTAGCCACTCATGATTAAATTGAAATAACAATCAAAATAAAGGAAGAACATGATGTACCAATCGTTTGAGAAATAGAAATTGCAAGACAATAAAATAGATACGATCTAAGTGGGTGCACGTGAATCTTCAATGAATCGGAAGATGATGAAATCTTGATTTGATCCTTGAAGGTGTTCCTTGAAGTGCAGCTCTTAGAAAGAAGACTTGATGATTTGGGAATTAGGTTGTGTAAACTATTTATACCTCCCTTTAATCTGAAGCAAAAGCTGCCCAAAACCCTTCAGCCCCGTACTCTCACTGCGGCGCAGTGGGCGAGTGATGCCCCCACTGCGGCGCAGTGATTATACACTGCCCTTTTGTGCTCGTTTGTCAAGGCTGACTGCGGCGCAGTGGGCACACGCACATCCCACTGCGGCGCAGTGTAATATTACTGGTTGAATTCTCCTTTTTCCACTAGCTGACTGCGGCGCAGTGGGCCTGTTCACCACCACTGCGTCGCAGTATAAATATACTGGTCTCGATGCTCATTTCCATTAGATGACTGCGGCGCAGTGGGCTTGTTCACCACCACTGCGTCGCAGTATAACTATACTGGTCCGAATAACACTTCTTCAAAAATAAGAACTTGCATAAATTTTCTATCTCTTTTCACCTTAACAACTCTCGAACTCTCCAATCAACTTCATGACCTCAAAATTACTCGAAATTGCACCAAATGGAAACGTCACCTGTTTAGAACCTGAAACCACTAACAAAACCCATAAACGCGCCAAATGCCCGCAAAATCGACTAAAAACATATAATAAAAAGGCCAATAACGATGTGGGCGATGGGTATAAATTGGTCATAGCACAAGTCCTCAACATGTCTTCAAGCGTTTGGATGGTTCTCTCAGTTTGTCCATCCGTTGAGGATGAAACGCCGTACTCATGTCAAGTTGAGTACTCATGCTCGTTGGAAAAGTTCCCAGAAGTTGATTTGAAACGGGCATCTCTATCTGAAATGATAGAAATCGGCACTCCATGCTTAGATATCACTTCCTTAATGTACAAACGAGCCAATGTGTCAAATTTATCGGTTTCACGAATGGCTAAGAAGTGAGCCGACTTCGTTAACCGATCTACTATCACCCAAATCGTGTCACGGCCGCTTCTTGTCTTCGGTAGCTTAGTAATGAAGTCCATTGAAATATGCTCCCACTTCCATTCGGGCATCACCGGTTGCACCAACAATCCGGGTGGCTTCTTGTGATCGGCCTTGACTTGTAAGCAAGTAAGACACTCACTCACATACTTAGCCACATCATGCTTCATGCCCGGCCACCAATAAAAGTCTTTCAAATCAAAGTACATCTTATCCGCTCCTGGATGGACCGAATAAGGCGATCGATGAGCTTCATCCATACGAAGTGTCCTTAGGTTACCGAAAATGAGAGCCCAAAGTCTTTCAACCAAGTATAGCCCGTTATCATTCTTTCTACAAATTGTTGCTCCATGCCATCTAGGTTCTCATTTCCAAAGTTTTCCGGTAGGGTGGCTTGAATTTGGGCTTCAATGATCCGGTCACGAATATTTGGCCTCACCGTGAGGCTCATAGCTCTGGCCCGTCTCGCTTCACTCTCTCCTTCCTACTCAAGGCATCGGCTACAACATTGGCCTTGCCTGGATGATAACGGATATCACAATCATAGTCGCTAAGGAGTTCAAGCCAACGTCTTTGTCTCATATTCAATTCACTTTGGTTAAAGATGTGTTGAAGACTTTTGTGATCGGTATAAATCACACATTTGGTGCCGTAGAGATAATGTCTCCAACACTTCAAAGCAAACACAACCGCTCCCAATTCCAAATCATGTGTCGGGTAGTTCTTCTCATGCACCTTCAATTGACGAGAGGCATAAGCAATGACTTTACCCCTTTGCATAAGAACACAACCCAACCCTTGTCCCGAAGCATCACAATAAACAACAAAATCTTCAATTCCATCCGGTAGCGTCAAAATAGGAGCGTCACATAACATATCTTTAAGAGTTTGGAAGGCGTTTTCTTGTCTTTCGCCCCATTCAAAATTTCTCTCCTTTTGAGTCAGGAGAGTGAGTGGTTGTGCAATACGGGAGAAGTTTTCGATAAATCTTCTATAGTAGCCCGCCAACCCGAGGAATTGACGGATCTCGGATGGCGTTTCGGGTCTTCTCCAATTCTTGACCGCTTCAATCTTGCTTGGGTCCACATGAATACCATCCTTGCTCACTACGTGACCAAGGAAATGGACCTCTTCCAACCAAAACTCACACTTGGAAAATTTTGCATACAACTTCTCCTTCCTTAGTAATTCAAGCACCTCGCGCAAGTGCTTAACATGCTCCTCCTTTGTCTTCGAGTATACAAGTATGTCATCAATGAACACAATGACAAAGTGGTCCAAGTATGGTTGACACACCCGGTTCATCAAGTCCATGAACACCGCCGGTGCATTAGTCAACCGAAAAGGCATTACGGTGAATTCAAAATGACCATACCTGTGCAAAAAAGCCTTGGGGATATCATCTTCATGTACCCAGAGTTGATGATAACCCGAGCGAAGATCGATTTTAGAAGTGCTTAGCACCTTGAAGTTGATCAAATAAGTCATCGATTCTAGGGAGGGGATACCGGTTCTTCACTGTGAGCTTGTTTAATTCCCTGTAGTCGATACACATTCTAAAGGACCCGTCTTTCTTTTTGACGAATAGGACAGGAGCACCCCAAGGAGATTGACTAGGACGAATGAAACCCTTTTCTTGGAGTTCCTTGAGTTGAGTTTGTAGCTCTTGCATTTCGGTTAGAGCTAGTCTATAGGAGCTTTTGCTACGGGCGCGGCTTCGGGGATAAGATTGATACAAAAATCAAGTTCACGAGTTGGAGGTAATCCCGGTAAGTCATCCGGAAAAACATCAGGAAATTCACAGACAATAGGAACAGTCTTCAATTCTACCTTTTTGACGGTAGCACTAAAGACTTTAGAATTAGAGGAATCGGAGATTTCGCCTTGAACCCTAAGAATTCTATCGTTAGTCAAAGGTATCTTAACAACTCTCTCACCACAATCAATAGTCGCATTTACCGCCGTCAACCAATCCATACCCACGATAATATCGAAGCTACCAATATCAAGAGGCATGAGGTCAATGAAGAGTTCGACGTCGTTTAAAGTCAAAATACAATCGCGAAGTATCTAACTAAGCTTAGTTAGTATTTACCATTTCAATATCAAGTACATAGTTTAGAGCACACGGACGCACATCAATCAAAGGAACAAAGCTAGAGGACACTAGGCTATAATCGGCTCCGGAATCAAATAAAACTGTTGCATAGTGACCATTAAGAAGAAAGGTACATGCCACCACGTTGGGGTCATTACGGGCTTCATTTGCATTGACTGCAAAGGCTCGGTCGCGGGGTTGTACTTGCTGGCCTTGTTGTCCCCTGTTCTGATTTGGCCCGACCATTTGGAGTTGGTTGGGGTGAACGGCTACCTGAACCTGTTGTCCCACCTATCGAGGACAATTGTTACGGTAGTGGGTACGACTACCACATTCAAAACACTCGCCTCTTTGCTGATTACCTTGAGGAGGGACGGCCCGAATAGGAGCCACATTCATTGGGCCCGTTCTTGGTGCTCTGCAATTCTTGGAGATGTGTCCAACTTGGTTACAATTGAAACACGCCCCACATCGAACGTTGGCGGGATGGTACTTGTTGCACCTACCACATAAAGGATGGGGTCCTGTATAAGCCCTCTTAGCCGGTTCCACCGCTGCCATAACTCTACCCCTATTAGCATTTTTGGGGTCAAACCTTCCCATTTTCTTCACTCCACTTGACTCTCCCACTTCTTTTCTCTTGTTTTTTGAGGAGTTGCTCAAAACACCGCTCCTCAACAAGTCTTCAGTCACACTACCGGCTTGGTTAACCGCATCCGCCAAAGAAGTAGGCATGTTAGAGTTCACATAAGATCGGACTTGAGGATTCAAGCCCAACACAAACTTTTCGAAGGCCCGAGACTCGGAATCCACCAAATGAGGAATGAGGGTAGACAACTCCTGAAATCGTCTAACATAGCTCTTGTAATCGGATCCGTCCATTTTGAGATGGAAAAACTCGATGGTCAAGTTTTGTAATTCATAGGGAGGGCAAAACTTTGCCTTTACCTTGTTCTTGAAATCGGCCCATTCCAAGTTGTAGGTCCGACCCAAAGCCATTTCTTGGTTCCACCAACTTAGGGTATCGTCTTTAAACATGCCGGATGCATAAGAGATCCGGTCGTCATATGTGCAATGACTTCTTTCAATCACCGCTTCTATCTTCTCAAACCACCTTATACACTCTGTGGGACCACCCCTTCCATCAAACTCCGGTGCCCCACAACTTTTAAAATCTTTATATACACCCCTTTCGGTATCTTCCACGTTGATTATACATGGGCATACGGTTATCAACCTCCACTGGTTCCTCTTCTTCCTCTTCCACAACATGAGGTTGAGCATTCTCATTATTCATATTAACCGGGGCTTCATTCTTTTGAGGCCCATTGTTTGGAGCCACATTGTTTCCCCCGAGACTTGCCGTGACTTGGGCAATAATGGTCGGCATGATATTGGTGACCGTTTGAGCGATCACCCGCCAAGTTTGGCACAGGAGCTTCACCACGACCCCTTCCTTGGCCCCTACCACGACCTCTACCACGGCCCCTACCACGGCCCCTACCTCTACCTCCTTGTACCTCCGGTTGAGCTTCCTGTTGAGGCTCTTCCGGGTCAGCCCTATAATTCGTTCCGGCTCTCCTTGGTCTCACCATTTCTATAAAACAAATGACACGTTGACCCGAGAGTTAGTCTCAAATGCTCACATGTTAGTCACACAAGTAGTCAATGCTCTCTTACCGATATAACATACTCATTTCATAACATTATGCTAAGGCAAGAGTGCTAGAATCCTATGGGATTCTTACTTATCATATCAACATGCCAAGTTCACTTACAATTGTTTATCCTTAATCCAAATACTCACGTTCAATACATTATACAATTTAGCAACTGACATGAATGATTCAAAGTATAATTCAAATTTGATATGCTCTCTAGTTATTGACCAGGTATGTATACAGGGTGTACCAACGGCTAACCCTCCACCAATCAACTTCCATTAAGCATATCGGTTCCTTATTATACTCTAAGCCATGCATGCGCAATCCATGATGTCATTAACTTGTTATAATGTTGGGTGACCATAAAAGAGTTGATCGGGTTCTTTTAGGGTTGCCACAATATTATACTAAGTTAATGGCATCACTTCATTTTGCCCTAATCATCAAATTAGCTCCAACAAATAACAACAAACCAATTTACATTCATCACATTGAATTCAAGTTTTCATACAATAGGTCTTAACTACGAACTCACACGGGGATTCACATAATTCACATTGCACACGAATTCTTAACCATGCATGCTATATGAAGAGTTTTAACTTAAGCCGTAGTCTAGGTCAAACCGCCTAATTCTCTACGACCACGCATGGCCACCATTCTGTAACACCCCAAGCCAAGGCTCGAAATATTACGGAAATCATATAGCACAAGGTGGGATTAATGTAGAACATGAACTAAATGCAAATAAAGGATTCAGTGAATCCATACATTAAGATAAACAAGTACAAAATACATAAGGAGCAAGTAACCATCAAAGTTTACAAAACGTCATCAAAAGATGGCTATCGATCCTAAGTATAATGCAAAAGAAGGCAAATGAATCCTTGATCCATATAAGTCCAATGCCCGGGTTCAACAGCAAGCAAACAATCAAACTCCACACCCTGGATTAACCTGATTACCTGAAAAGTGTACTAAGCATAGTCAACACAAGGTTGGTGAGTTCGTAGTAATGGTCCACAAGGAACCATCGTCAATAAACATAATATACGAGTAGAGGCAAAACATAACTTACTGTGAGCCCCTATGTAACACAATATCATCCACAACAAGATTACACATGTAAGTCCCAACTCAATAGATGGTACTACTGAAGACACCTCTATGTCGATGGTGGAGTTACTTTGCAATATAAACGCTGAACTGGGGACGACCAGTTACAGAGAGTATATACCAAGTTCTAGATAGATTACTTATTTAAGTGACAATAAGTAAAGAACAATGCAATAATATAAAATACTTGTAAAGTAAATTTGGTGAGACAATATGTAATTTTCAAGTGTAATTTATTTATTAACTTTAAATAAATTACAAGGTTGTTGCCGAACCAAGATAATACAAGTAATGTAAATATCCTAACAACCTATGAACTACAATTGATCTACACTTGGAATTTCTCTAAACAATCGAAACACTAAAGTTGTGAAATGTTCCTTTTTACGATTGAGAGAATATTGCACAAGTTCACCAAGAATATGCAGGTATGCAAAGTGTGAAGTGTTCACAAGAGGTAGGGGGGGGGGAAAAGGAGGGGGGGGAACGGAAGAAAAGGGAAGGGGAAGGTGGGGAGAAGGGGGAAGTAAAAAATG
>CM067171.1:134356182-134366823 GCA_034093135.1 Erigeron breviscapus | reverse complement strand
TAGGACATGTTGAACCTAATGTGTATCTTATGATGTTATGTATGTGTGTGATATTAACTTAAAATGCGGATTTTGTTAATATATGAAACTGGCAAACGTTTTCAAGTTATGTTATCTTACTTAGCTAATTTTATTAGCTAACACTTGTTCTTTGAAAATGTTGTGCCTTCAGGATAATCAAGTTTGAGACAGGCAAGGATTAGCTTGGTGAAACTTGGGTAGACGAATAAAGAAGCTTAGCAAAGACATTAAACGCTTAGACTTCCTTTAGCCTTATGTTTGGCTATTTCATTTATGATTAAAGACTTGTAATAATGTGGCATTTATGTTGGTGCCAAAGCTTGGATTTACTTTTATTGTTTTGATGATGCTAGTAGTAACACCAAATTTTAAAGGTACCATCCGTTACGGATGGGGCAGATTTTGAAAGTGATCCTTTCCGCTTATTTTAAACGCCGTTTGGCAAAGTTTTTGAAAAAAAATCCAAGTTTTTAAACGACGGGTGTTACAACAACAACTCTGAAGTCTGTAAAAGGAAAGGAACATATGGTATCTGGAGAAGAAAGTGAAACTGCTGGGAGATCATCAGAATTTCCAACTACTGATGAAGACACCTCAAAGAGACTGAAGCAGGAATGCATTTTGATAGAAATTTTCAAGAAAAATCAAAAGGATGAATTGTTGGCCCACAAAAGGGAGATGGCAATCATGGAGACCCTTGATTCTTACAATGCTGGCAGGTTGGGCATACATATTGATGTTTATAAAAGAATGAAGGAAGACCCCAGAGTTCATCAATGTCTGGATGCATTGGATGATGTATACATACGCTCCAGGTACTCTGAAGAAGAACAAACGTATGATGCTGTAACGTATGGAGTCAGTATAGTTGAATTGATTAGGCAGAGAACGGAGGAACTGGTGAACCTCCAGAAGAAAATAAGAAAGAATGCTGGTGCCCTGGAGATAGAGTACAGGAAGAAGTTGAAAGGCTTACCCAAACTAACTGCCAAACAATTAAAAGAAATCAGAGATGCTGATCTAAGCACGTTCATTCCTCGGGATACTTCACAAAGAATCAATCGTGAAGCACTCCAGTCTGCCATGGAACAGCAGAAAGTATCCAAGGAAACTGAATACATGATCCAGATGGCTAAGCAAAAAGCCAAATATGAAGATATGTTGAAGTTCAGGGCTGATGCCAGAAGGATCATTGGTGCAGAGATCAAATTAGCTGAAAATCATGAAGGTATGTCCAGGTTTGAAGTAAAGTTGACCAGGTAGGGTAACTTTACTGATGAAAGGAAGAGTGCTTCAGTCCAAGCTTTTGGATGGACTGAACTGAAAGAGATTGCCTTAACGTTCAGGGGGAAGACTGATTTGTCGACTGATGTTAAAGCATTTTTGAAGAGGATTGAAAAGGTATGGAAGAGAAAGCAACAGATGGAAGTTGCAATAGGAATGAAACCACCAGAGTCTGTACCATCCTCTCCATCTCCTAAGAGAAAGGCTTCTGAAGATGCTCCAGGACAGACGTCGAAGAGAAGGGCCTGACTCTTGTATCATTTACTTGTACTTGTATTTATTTTCACAAAATTGTAACTTATTTTCTGTTAATGGCTGTAAATATAGTTGCATATTTTGTTTCACAAAGTAAATGATCAGAATTAGTCTAAGTTAGAATTAAAAGATGAAACTGGAACACTGATGATCTATAAAGTGTTTCCCAGTAACATAAACTTTTTAGACTAAGTCAAAACAAGTGTTTTTCAAGCATACAAAAATTGTATAGATATATGCTTGAAAAACCTTGCATTATCTCTAAACAAATAGGGGGAATTTGTTAGGTCCAGATTTACTGGACTCGCTCCAGACTTGAAGACTGGAAAGTCTCTGAAGACTTGTCCAGAATAATATTTACCAGACTTGAATACTGGAGCGACCCTGAAGATTTGTCCAGAAATAAATGAAGACCAGTGAGCAAAATACTTGTATAGGAAAATCTGGAATCCTCCAGATTAGCTCACTGGACTTCACCCCAGTCCAGATCTATTCCACTGAAGACATTCTCACTGAAGTCAAAGACTGAAGTTAGAATAAAGAAGACTGACAAATGGCGGATTCCACTGGAAGTCTTACCAGATCTACGACTGGAGGTTTGTCAGTGTTCTAGACCTTACAAGTCTGAACACTGATTACGAGGAATTGACTTTTTGCCTTTACACACTTTCCAAAGAACATTCCACTTGTTCTTTACCAAAGTGCTTACGTGTGTAAAGGTGGTTGGTTAAAAGGATTATTGTCATATTGATGTGACTTTATCCTTGTACCTTAACCAATGCATTTAATGACCTTGTCGGTTCATTAAATGCATGCAACCATATTTGTACGGCACAAATTCACTGGTGAATTTGTTTGCCTATAGATACAAAGTCATTTCCTTGTTAAAATTACTTTTAGCATTAAAGGTGAATTTGTCTAAATACTCTCGATCATAACAGGGATACTTCACAACTTTAAGTATCTCGATCCAAAGAGTTTATTTGGCAAATATAGATCATTTGTAATTCATAGGTTGTTAGGATACTTACATATTTGTATTATCTTGATTCCGCACAACCTTGTATTTTATTTAACATCATAAATAAAATACACTTGAAAATATTACATTGTGTTCCACCTTTATTTATTATTTTAAGTCGTGTATTACTTTGTTTATATACTTGCATTTATATTCAAGTAATACTAGTCCAATCTAGTGCTTATTAGACTTGTTGTATTTTACACATTCTGGGTTAACCATCAAGAGAGTTTGGGACTCACAAGACTTGTTTAAAAATAAGGATTGAGGGGGGATGTTAAAATATATAGATTTCAATCTTATTTTTATACTTACACACTTTTTAGAAAATGCAGGTACCAAAAGTGTCTCTTGGGTTAAGTTCCAGAGCTTTGTGTGAAGATTAGAAGATAAAGGACTGAAGGTGACAAGTTTAGAAGATAAAGGGCTTAGGCTGCTTACGAAGAAATCTGCTTCAGTATATATACCCTCTTAGGGTTTGGCAGCCATATAATCGATACACACATATTTCTATCTCTATTATTTTCTCTCATTCGATTAGATTTTTAGGGTTCATATATCTATTGATCATACTGATCATTAGATTATTCGATTATTCTGTTTTTCTTGTATTTGATATCTAAACTCATTGTTTAGATATTCAGTCTCTTATATTTCAATTTGTACTCAAACTATAAACATTCATAATAATAACAGCCTACTGATTCGTTAATCGATTTTCGTTTAATCACATTCATGATAAAGCTACAAAATTGCATTAAATTAGTAATAAATAAGTAAAAGGATACACATAAATACATAATGACCATCAATTAATATGAATATATGATATTCAACAAAAGTGGACATCCTGAACTTAAAGATTTCACAGAATCAAGACGAATTCACTTCAAATGCAAATCAAGAATCAAGCCTACACTTTAATTAGAAGATAAATATACACATACCATCAGCTGTATATATGTGTAGCTAGAGCCGGATCTAATAAACCACATTTGGATTATTCTCGTTTAATTAAACGGATCCTGCAGTAATACCTCCTTCAATTCACTCAACAAGTTGTATACATCGCTCTTGAAATCAGTCGGATATGAAGTTAATTATATCCGTGTATGTTTTAGCAAAGGGAAATGATATATGTACTATTAATTTTGAGTTAATTACCATAATTTACAAGCTTTATAGCAGTAAGTTAGTCTATGCATTATAAATTGAAAAGCATATATAGTTCCTATATTACTTTCCTCTAGCAAATCGTACGTCACATTTCTCATGGGTTGATAAAATTTTACTAAAGTCTTACCGTTTTCATACAGTTCAAGTAGTCACATTAATCATTCATTACCGCTACTGGTTGATCCCTTAATTCACTTGTCTAAAAGTTTTTGGCTCTGTTGGTGATGTTAAAAGATTTCCTAAAGATTAAGCAGTTCCATGATGAAACCTAGTTTGAGCATCCCCAATGACTAAATGCTATAATAGCTTTTTTTGGTGACACATTTTTTTTTGTAATCTCTCTCTTAAAGCTTTTTTTAGTATATTTACATTTACATTTATTTTCTTCAAAAAGTACATACTAAAAATTCTATTTTAATGGAATCATATGAAAGAGGGTATAAAAAGTACATTTTAGAAAGAATTAAATTAATATTTTATAAAATAAGTCATTTTTCAAAAGGTTGAAAAATATTAACCTATTCAAAAAAAAGTTTTGCTTACAATGGAAATAACCTTTTTAGACTTTTTTTTTACAAAAAAAAGTCTTTCATCAACCCATGATTGTAGATACCCTTAGTCGTATTTAGAACTAGCTATGAAAGCTTAGGGTATATGTTTACTTCAGAGTTTCAAGGTCAGGAAGTCGATCAGGAGGAAAGGGATTATATACCCCTTATATATATAAGGTTGGTTATTATAAAACAAGTGTGTATATATATATATATATATAGGGGTGAGTTATTTTGAGAACCACTAAAAAAAAAGAACGCGAGAACCAATCTTAGCCCTTCATTCATCAAGATCAGGAAGGGCATGATTGTCATTATGAAAAAACTTGTCCAGCTCTCTCTCTTTCTCTCTCCTCTTATTAAATTAAAAAATATCTAATTCATTAAAAATCTTTTATCTCACAAACCGTACATCGTTAGACGGAAAAAAAAGCATGGGTAGTCTTGCAATTTCGTCCTCTTTCATTAGAGATGCAATTCGATATACTTTTGAAGACTTTTTAAATTTCGTTTTTTTTTCCATCACGTTCATCCTACACATGTGTAGGAAAGACCTGGAACTGGTGAGTTGTATAACCTGCCCATGGGTAAGTACAACCTACACATGGGTAAGTTACTTATAAAGTTCAAAAATGATGAGGACGCATTCTAAAACCCTAAATGCTAAACCCTAAACCCTAAAGCTTAATTGCTAATCCGAGGGAAAAGCTACATTCTTAAACCCTAAAATCTAAACCCTGGGGGCTAAATGCTAATTCGAGGGGGGAGTGTGATTACGGGGGCCTTCGGCCCGCGCTTTAGGGTTTAGGGTTTGAAGTTGTAGGGTTAGCCGGCTAACCCTACAACTTCAAACCCTAAACCCTAAACCCTAAAGCTTAATTGCTAATCCGAGGGGAAAGCTACATTCTAAAAACCCTGGAAAATCTAAACCCTAAATGCTAAACCCTAAAAACCTAAAAAGGATGAGGGTTCCCACTCTAGGGTTTAGGGTTTGAAGTTGTAGGGTTAGTCTAACGGCTAACCCTACAACTTCAAACCCTAAACCCTAAAGCTTAATTGCTAATCCGAGGGGAAAGCTACATTCTAAACCCTAAAAACCTAAAAAGATGAGGATTCCCACTCTAGGGTTTAGGGTTTGAAGTTGTAGGGTTTAGGGTTTGAAGTTGTAGGGTTAGCGGGTTAGCCTGCTAACCCTACAACTTCAAACCCTAAACCCTAAAGCTTAATTGCTAATCCGAGGGGAAAGCTACATTCTAAAAACCCTGGAAAATCTAAACCCTAAATGTTAAACCCTAAAAACCTAAAAATGATGAGGATTCCCACTCTAGGGTTTAGGGTTTGAAGTGAGGGTTTAGGGTTTGAAGTTGTAGGGTTTAGGGTTTGAAGTTGTAGGGTTTAGGGTTTGAAGTTGTAGGGTTTAGGGTTTGAAGTTGTAGGGTTTAGGGTTTGAAGTTGTAGGGTTTAGGGTTTGAAGTTGTAGGGTTAGCCGTTAGGAAACCACTAAAAGGTTTGAAGTTGTAGGGTTTAGGGTTTGAAGTTGTAGGAAACCACTAAAAGGTTCATCCTACACATGTGTAGGACAAGTGAAAACCACTAAAAGGTTCATCCTACACATGTGTAGGACAAGTGGAAACCACTAAAAGGTTCATCCTACACATGTGTAGGATAAGTGGAAACCACTAAAAGGTTCATCCTACACATGTGTAGGACAAGTGAAAACCACTAAAAGGTTCATCCTACACATGTGTAGGACAAATGAAAACCACTTAAAGGTTCATCCTACACATGTGTAGGACAAGTGAAAACCACTAAAAGGTTCATCCTACACATGTGTAGGATAAGTGGAAACCACTAAAAGGTTCATCCTACACATGTGTAGGTCATCAAAGAATAATAACTTACACATGTGTAAGATGAACGTGATGGAGAAAAAAATGAAAATTAAAAAGTCGTCAAAAGTATGTCGAATCGCATCTCTAATGAAAGAGGACAAAATTCTAAGACTACCCATGCTTTTCTTTTCGTCTAACGATTTACGGTTTGTGAGATAAAAGTTTTTTAGTGAATTAGATAGAATTCTATTTAATTAATAAAGTAAGAGAGAGAAATAAAGAGTGAGCTGACGAAAATACCCCTTTAGTGTTGAGAGGAGTTTTTATTTTTAATCTTATCCATCCAGTTTTTTTGATACAAGGGTGGAGAGGAGTTCTTGAGTTTTTTTTTTAAGGGTTCTCAAATAACCCCTTATATATATATATATGGTCAATCAAATGAGAACACCCTTAAAATGAGAAAACGGTAAAATTACTTATATATATAAGTCGAATTTTCGATATATATCTTCCATGTATGTATTGTATTTTAGATTATATATTCTTTTTAATTTATTATGGTACTTACATGTTGTAATAATGTAATTTATTCATCAAGTTGTAATGTGAAACAAGTGCAGTCAATACTCTATGGTTCAAGTGATGAAACATTCAAATTTTACCCATGAATCAAAAAGTTTGATCCTAGGTGATCCTAGTTGTGGAGAGCATTTATGGGGGTTTTCCTTATATGCTACTCGGCAAGGATATAGTGAAACCTGAATATACAACTATGTTGCTTAGGGGCAAGGGTGTAGTCGGCAAGTTTTATCGGCAAGGTGGATCGGCTAGCATCAGCTCTTTGGCAAGGTTGTTGCATATGCATCAGCTAGTATTGGCAAGTTGGATCGGCAAGTTGGATCGGCTAGTTTTGGCCGATGCTAGTGAACGTTGGGCAAGTGCCACGTGGCCTTTTTTTTGGAAAAGTGAACGTTGGAGCGTGTGTGACTTTTTTTTTTAATTCCCCCCCTCAACTTCTACATATACAACATACACATACATATTATCAAATATAATTAAACAAAACACATTTTATTATTATTAAAAAACACATTTTACAATAAAAAGACAACACATAATTAAAAAAGACAGTACATGATAAAAACACGAAATACATTAAGCCTACGATTACTCATCATCATCTTTTATTGACATACTTCCTAAGCCACGGTAAGCGTAATCGTCGAGCCACCACTTGTCGTGTTGCGGGCATTTGACTTCCCACGTGGTTTTGTCTTCCCCGCAATTGTCGTGGAACGATTCGGCCCAAGTGCATTGGTCACCCAACGTGTGACCGGCCTTAAAAACATCATCGACTACCCTCTTGACCTTGTTGATCTCTATGAGTCCCAAATATAGATGGTTAATTAAACCCGACTGGCAAGTACAACTGATCTTGATGGACAAGTTCAGTTTACGATCCAGATATGGATAACAAGAAACAATAAAGTAAATGACTTAAAGTAAATAACGAGAACAAAATGGCTGAAACTATATAAAGATATATATAAGTATAATCAAGTATGTAGCATTGAGACACGTTGTTTCCTTTCTAATGTATTTGATTTATTGATATATAAACAAATACAAAGGTTGTTGCGGAACAAAGATAAACACAAGAGTGTAAATATCTAAACAACCTAGAAATACAAGTGATCTAATAACTTGGAAATACTCGTAAGTTTTACTTAGAGTATATCTCACAAGTTGCAATGCTAAAGTTTCAAGCCTTTTGCAAGTTGTGAGAAGCCTTTATGTGAGTCCCAAATATAGATGGTTAATTAAACCCGACTGGCAAGTACAACTGATCTTGATGGACAAGTTCAGTTTACGATCCAGATATGGAAAGAAACAATAAAGTAAATGATGAAAGTAAATAACGAGAAACAATAATTGCTGAAACTATATAAAGATATATATAAGTATAATCAAGTATGTAGCATTGAGACACGTTGTTTCCTTTCTAATGTATTTGATTTATTGATATATAAACAAATACAAGGATTGTTGCGGAACAAAGATAAACACAAGAGTGTAAATATCTAAACAACCTAGAAATACAAGTGATCTAATAACTTGGAAATACTCGTAAGAATTACTTAGAGTATATCTCACAAGTTGCAATGCCAAAGTTTCAAGCAATTTGCAAGTTGTGAGAAGCCTTTATGTGAGTCCCAAATATAGATGGTTAATTAAACCCGACTGGCAAGTACAACTGATCTTGATGGACAAGTTCAGTTTACGATCCAGATATGGAATAACAAGAAAGTAAATGATTTAAAGTAAATAACGAGAACAAAATGGCTGAAACTATATAAAGATATATATAAGTATAATCAAGTATGTAGCATTGAGACACGTTGTTTCCTTTCTAATGTATTTGATTTATTGATATATAAACAAATACAAAGGTTGTTGCGGAACAAAGATAAACACAAGAGTGTAAATATCTAAACAACCTAGAAATACAAGTGATCTAATAACTTGGAAATACTCGTAAGTTTTACTTAGAGTATATCTCACAAGTTGCAATGCTAAAGTTTCAAGCCTTTTGCAAGTTGTGAGAAGACTTTGTATTTATAGACCAAGTCCATGATGATGTGGACAAGATCGTACAAATGCGGTTGTGAGCATTTAAGGAATTAAACCTAATTCCTTACATGCTCATACTAGGAAGAGTATATAAGTCAGTTGATGTGACTTATAGTACTATGTTCCATACCTATACTTTTACCTTGTACCTTTTATTAATAGATAAATCTATTAACTGGGTAAAGGTATCTAAAGTAAAAAGTCTTCCTCGTAATCAGTGTAAAGTGTTGTAAACACTTTACACTGAGATGCTTCAGTCTTCGATCTGGTAGAATCACTCTTTGCTCGCTTCTGAGATGATTCTCTTCTTCATTCTTCAGTCTTTGACTTCAGAATGAATGCTTCAGATTTGTCTTGATCTGAACTGAAGTGAAGCTTCAGTGAAGGAATTCTGAGACATCTCAGAATTCTGTACAAACGTCTTCACTAAACTTCAAGCTATTTCTGAACAAATTATACTTGGTCGATTTCCGACCTAACAAATTCCCCCTATTTGTTCTGAAATAGTGCATGTATCTCAGACTTCTATCTATACATGTTTGTAAGTCTGAAATGCAAGTTTTTGTTTAAGTTGTAAAAATTTTCTAAGTACATCTTATAGATCATTGATGTCTCAGAATTTTACTTGTGGTTTTCTAACTTAAACTTACCATCTACTTATTGGTTACAATTTGCAACATATATATACAAACTGAAATGTTTGTTACAAATGTAAATATATTACAAGTACATGATAAACTGAAAAGAAACTACTTCTTGGCAGGCCTTGAACCAGAAGGTGCCTCAGTAGGTTTTCTCTTCAGTGGAGAATGATCCTTCTTTCTAAACAACCTGCCTTCAATCTATACCTTGGCCTGCATCTTTTGTTGTATTCTGGATAACCATGCACCAATCAAGGCAGATTTCGGCTTCCCCTTCAGAATCTGGATCATCTCCCTATGCTCAGAAATCCCAAACTTGTGCACTGAAACCTGATGGTATTCTTCAGCTACCCTTCCTTCTCTTTTAACAACCAAGTCAAAAAGCTTCAATCCATCAGCTTTTGTTACTTCCATATCAACTATTTTGGCTGAATGAGATCGATGCTTCATATAATGCTCATATTGATCCCTTTCATGTTTTCTTTCAATTTCAATAGCATCATCAGACATTGGTTTGAAGGTACAAAGATCAGCATCTCGAACATTCTTTCTTGATGATCTTGGTCCAGTCACTTTGGGCTTAATGGTTGGTCTGAGCAACTCTTTCTCAACCTTCAGAACTTCGGCCAGAATTTCCTTCCTTTTGATCGCCATTTCTTTTTCTCTATTTTTCTTTAAGTCTTCAATGGACAACTTAAAGGTCAGACTTTCTAACTTTTGTTCCAGAGGAGAGTAGTTCATCCCACACTCATACTCAAGCATATCAACAATAGCCTTTTGCACTCTTGGATCATTTTTGATTTTCAAGTATCTTTCCAATGATAAACCAAGAGCTGCAGCATCTATATGATCAAGGGTCCCCATCTTCAGATGTTGTTCCCTTTCTCTTTCTTTGTTTTCCCTCCACATAATAAATTGATTGGAAACCTGCTTTTGCAACGCTTCCAACTTCTTACTATCAGCCTCAAGATCGTGCAAGGGATAACCATGCTCATCCACATTTTCACCAACAATGATTCCAGAACCCTTAGAACTTTTCTTTGGTTCTTCTACTTCTTGAGCCTTGCCTTTGCCCTTGTCTTTCTTCTGAACTTGTTCCCCCTGAACTGAGGCACTACCAGATGGTACCTCAGTTTGCTTCTTGGTTGCTTCAATCATTTCTTGAGTACTAGCCAACAAACCAATAGGCACACTTCCCCCTTTGGGAATCTCTGAAGGCATTTTAGCAT